>VYZP01049223.1:22187-70047 GCA_013400635.1 Hypocryptadius cinnamomeus | reverse complement strand
GGCTGACGTCAGGAGCCGGCTCGGCGGGCGGGGGTCCCGGCCAGCTTAACTCCTTCGCGCCGGGCCGGGCGGGGACCGGGGGGTAGGGGAGCCCCGGGCGGTGCGCCCGCACGCCGGGATGCTCTGGCTGCGGCGGGAGATTTGTGCGCACACGTACGGGTTTGAGAGACCTGAACGGGATCCCTGAGGGCATCCGGGTGTTCGGGATGCTCCCTGGGGAGTCTGCGGCGTTTATCTTGTTTCTGGGAAATATTTTTTCTGAAACAGACCAGTAGAACGTTCCAGAGAATAGCATTCCTATATAACCAATGTTCTTTACCTGCAGGTGTACTCTTTTTGAAATCAAGATGTTAATGACAGCTTACCTCAGTCTTAGTGCCAGTCAGGGGGAGTAGTGTGACTGGGACTGAGCCAAACTGAGCTCTTCAACCCCATGTGCCATACTGAGGCATGTGATTTCTCTGATATGTCAAGTATCTGGTGCAGTTCCTGCTACAGTCTTGAAGAGAACAGAATTAACCCGAGCAATTGTTTCCATGGTAAAATGTGCTAAGATCCTATTTATGGATCAAAGTTTGCAGCCTTTTCTCAGGCAAGCTCCTGTTAATGTCAATGAGAGGTACCCTGGATAAGGCCTGCAGGAATTCTCTGTGAAAGATAGCATTTACATTCTTTGTAGCACGTTAATAAGGTCTGCAAAAGTTGTCTTGTGCCTATAAGCTCATTCTTGCATTGTGATGTTCAGCTTTAATGAACAAGGAGAGAAGTGTGACTCAAGCAGTCATTATTTATTTCCTGTCTTTCTCCTTTTGGGGGAAAATGGCAAATTACCTGCTGTTTTTGTTCAGATGGTTGCTAGTATTTTGGCTGCTATGGCAATGAAGGTGAAGATTCTCATCTTTTCTTTTCTAGCTGTTCTCTTTTCATTTATCCAGAGTGGATATGCCAATCCATGCTCTGCACTGAGTAGACAAGCTTCATGAGAGGGTAAAATCAAAAATGTACTTCATGCCTACAGGCAGGTGTAGAAGGCAAATCTGTAGTCTGACTCCAAATCATTGAAAAAGACTTTTCAGAGCTGCAACACACGTTGCCATACCAACACATATTCTTGTCTTAACCCTGTTAGGAAAGATTTACAGGGTTTCTGCTGGCTCAGGAGTCAGGGCAATTGTTGGTTGCCTTGTGAAAGGCAAGTCAGGGGCCTCCAGGTAGTGGAGGTAGCCAGGGGGGTTACTGGGAACAGAGGAGCTGCAAGCAGAGGAGGTTTGTTCCTGTCTATCAGCACTAAATTCCAGGAAATTACTAAGAGTGCTGTGGCGATGTCCAGTTCATACCCATCAGTACAAGTGTAGCCTATAAATAAAAGTAGTCACTTTTTGTTAACTTTGCTGGTGGGTTATCCCAAGTAAAATAGCAAAAGCTGGTGAGCTGTTGTAAGATTTTATTCTTGCCAAATATGTAACTATTATTGGGGAGAGTGGGTAATGAATGATACCACTTGATTGCATTTACTGTATCAGCCTTGATTGTTGTGAAATCATTAATCTGGTTTGAAAATAATCAGCACACTCTAATAAAAATTATTCAAGAGTACTTTTTCTGCCTGTTTCACACAAAATTGCTTCATTCTGAGAGAATCGGGGGGATTAGGTGCTTCTCTGGTAAAATGAACCAACAAGCTCACATTATGACGTAACTTTAGAAACTGGAAAAATTCCTCCTATAAGTTATATTTTATCATTGGACTGCCTAAAGGCCTGTTAGGAATGCATTTATGATAGAAACAGTGAAATAAAAGGCAGTAGCCAGCCTCTATTCTACAAACTCACTATAAATATGTGTCTAATGGGAGGGATACCATGCAAGTTGTTGTAAGGGCAGGAAGAGTTGTGCTAATCCTCTGTGTTTTATTCTGATAGAGTGGGGTTATATATGAGTTAGCTAAAGTGGTTACTTTTTGTCAGTGACATAGCTTGCCACAGAATCACAGAACATGTTGAGTTGGAAGGGACCCACAAGGATCATCAAGACCAGCTCTTGATCCTGCAAAGGACCATCTCCAAGAGTCACACCATGTGCCCAAGAGCATTGTCCAAATGCTTCTTGAACTCTGTCAGGTGCTGTGAGCACTTCCCTGGGTCAGTCAAACACTGAGAAGGAAGATGAGCCTTCCTCCTGATATGCAGTGACCCAGTTCCAGCCTTCATCTGTAACAGACCCTTGGCTAACAGTCCTTTGACTAATTACCCTGTAGGGTTCTGAGTCCACCTGCTTCTCCACTGCACTGGAGGTTCAAGACTCTCAAAAGTCTTGAGAGTGTAGTGTCTCTGAAAATAATCAGTCTATCTCTTGCTCATTCATTCAAATAGTGAGTAGCCTGTCCACTTCTTCCTATAGCTCCTTCACCTGGTGACACAGCTCCTTACCCACAGCACAATTTCTGCAAAAGGAGTGTTTGTCATCCCTGGCCTCACAAGGAGGCACCAGGCACTCCTGGAACCCTGTGACCTGGACAGCTACATCCACTGTCAGCATGCTCTGGCATAGCTGGCTCAGTGACTCTCGCAGCTCCATGGGATTCTAGTCAAACAGAGGATGAGAAGGCTCATCAGTGCCTGTGTCCCAGCCTGGGGCAGGTCTGTCTTGCACTAGTCTAAAGGTGACATTGATGGGCAAGCATGGACATGTTTAGGTGCATGTCCCACGCTTCTCTCTGGGCTTTCACTTGGGTCCTCACTTGAGACTCAGCTAGAACAATCACATCCTCAGGAGTAAGTAAACAACATACAGCTAAGGTGCCACTTCACCATTTCAGCCTTGGTGTGCTGCCAGCAGTAGATTCCTAGCTGCCAATAGGGTTGGCGATCAATTTGCTAATAAATTGATACTAAATTAAACTCATTTCCCCAAGTCTAGTCTGTTTTGCCCAAGACAGTAACTAGTGTTCCTGTTCTTGTCTAGACCCATAAGCCTTTTGTCATATTTTCTGTCCCCTCTCAGGGTGAGGAGGGGAGTGATAGAGAGGCTTTGGTAGACACCTGGTGTTTGTCTAAGGGTAGTCCACCACAATGAGGGTCTCATCCATATGTTCTCCTAAAGGAAAATGTGTTGGTGGGAACTAATTCAGAAACATCTCCTGTCCATTTCAATCATGATAGTCTCAAATGAAAGTGTGGTGATGTGTGACTTATGAATGCATCTCTGTGCTGGATAGTCATATTTACAGGATCTGCACTATTCCTGACAGCTTTTCTACCCACCTTCAAGCAAACTCAGAGAAGTGTCATGGAACATTTAGCATAAAGCATAAAATTGTTTGTTTATGCTTTGCTTCAGCAAAACCAATCAAGTTCATAAAAACATTTAAAGAAGTTGGGGAACTAAAAGATGATATTCATAGATGTGGACTACAGGCCTCTTCTGACTCATCTAGAATGAGTTTTTAGGAGTGATTTATTTTTCCGTCAACAAAAAGAAAACTTGGCAAGTAGTAGATGCCCCCAGTGATTGCAAGCTGATTTTTTAGAGCTTAGTTTAACCCAAGACCTTGGCCCCCTAAAGAAGCATTGTTGGTGAAACTTCATTAGGTGAAGAAAGCACCTTTCTTTGTGCTTCTCAGGCAGACAGTAGCTGTCACAGTTATTAGAAACCTGATTTGCAATTCTTTTCCAGTACAATCTAGTGTGTTGGCAAAGTTGCACTGCATTAAATGTGACTGCAGGTCATTGTCTCTTTGTCCAGGTGCTTTCTTCCCTCTGCAGCCAAGTCTGCCTTTGCTCCCAGGCTTTGGTAAGTGCTGGACACAGGCAATGGCTGTGTTTTCACTGCTTCCATGGCAACAGAAAGCATACTGCAGAAGCAGGGACCACTGTTATATCACTGAATAAACCCACTTGCAAAAGCAGTATGAAATAATATGACAGAGATTTAGAGGAGGTGGTGAGTTTATGGCTGTGTAGATTACCTGGTCAGAGAGAGGCTCCGGGGGTTTGTAGCAAGCAGAAGTTTGGCCAGAGGCTGCAGCAGCAGCTGCAGTTGCAGTTATCATTGCTTAGTAGCCTAAGGAAACCTGCTTTCTTCTGGTCACCACACAATTTCCCCACAGAAAGGCCACTTCTGGGGCTATGTGCATGGATCAGGGTTAAATCATATTGTCTAGATAGATCTTTTTTTCTTTGGCTTGCCCACTGAATGCAGAATAGATGATGTGAACTCAGCATATTGAAACAGTAATCTTCTCTTGAGAAAGGGTGGCATATGGGAGCTGGGCTTTGCTGTGTGGAACTGACAGATGTTTTTTGTTCTGCTTTGCTTGCCATATCAGAATTCAAAAATGCAGCAGTGTGTGTTTGTATATATATTCTGCTTCCCCCCACACTCCCAGTCCCTCAGGAAAATCTGTTTGGGGGAATTCTTGTGTGTATTTAATTCACATGTTATTCCATGGGTAAATCTGCCCTGAGCAAGTGAGGGGATGTTGCTTGTTTTAGTCATTCATTTAAAAGATTGTTCTGGTCATAAGACAGATACATTTTTATGAATATTTTACAAACAGGCTTTCTAATCTTTGGTGCAAGTGCCGAGTATAGTCTGTTATTTGGAGGAAAAATACTGCTGGCTCCCAGAAAAAAGCTCATGTCAGATAACATGGCAGCATCTTTTCCAGCATCAACACAAGGTACCTTACATATGAACATGATAAGTGCTATTAAAGGGAAAAATTATAGGATATAGCAAAATTGGATAGCTGAATGGTATCAAGGGCATCCCCTTAATTATCAACATTTGCATTAGCTTTCTTCAAGTGCAGGATTTCTTTTCCTTGCTTTTTCAAGTTAGGGCAAAATTTTCCTCTTTGACCCATCTGTAGATCCCATGTTGGCAGCACATAGCACTCTTGGATAGATGGCATGTGACAGCACTGGGACATTCATAGTGGAACAAGTTCAAAACATACAAAAGAGATGCACAGTGCAGATGGGGGAGTTAAATTCTGCTTTGAAGTTGTAATTGCAACAAGCAATTGCATCTCTGCTATGCTTAATAATCTCCTGTTGTTGTAAAGCTCTGTCTTCTCATGTCTTTTCCTTGGCTGCTAGATATAGGTCACAGCTTTAAAGTAGCAGATGACTCTGAACGATTCCTGGCTTTCCTGCTGCATTTTACTCTGTAGTATTTGGCTTGAAAAATGAACTTTCCATATTTTGCATGAGTCAAGCTAGGATCATTTTTCTAAATCTGTAGCTTTAAATACTATTTATGAACACATCTACATTGTATTTTGCAGACTTATGTGCCTGTGCTTTCTGGCCTTGGGCAAGTTATGGGTTTCAAGCCATGTGGCTGTAGAAGTGTAATGCTGGACTGTGGTTTGTATGAACTGCTTCCCGTTAAGTCAAATTTAGCAACAGGCTGAGTGGTTATGTGGCTTTTTACTGAAGCTGCCTTGTGGCTGGCTGATGTCAAGTCTGTGTTCACCATGGACTGTGTCCAGTGTATGTTTATTTCTACGCTGATAATGATAGATTCTTACCTGCACACATCTGTGTTTAAGATCTTAGTTACAGGCATGAAGGCTTGAAAATGTCAGAATGCGAAAATCCCAGCCCATTTCTCTAATATCAATGCCTCTTTAAAGCAACTTTGTGTAGATATCAATAAAAAACAAATCTGGATTATTGTGCAGTGACCTGTCATAAATATTTTGCTTGAATATGGGCAAGTTGTCACCATCTAATTACATATCAGCCATTTGGTGCATGAGCTCAGGCAGAGAGAGGTTGAGTAAGAAACTATAGTCATGCAATTAACAGTAGAACCCATTTGTCTAAATGCAAATGCTGGAGTCCCAGCAGAAATTCTCTTTGCCCTGCAGTCTATATGAAATACCATGCCTAAAAAGGACTGGTACACTTATCTGACATTTTCAGGACTACAATAACCTGTTGATATTTATTAGTCCATCCCTTTCTAACCACTGCACATATTTGCTTCCCAACATAGTTTTGTCACATTCGAGACTCCAATGTCATGTTTTTTCTGCTTAAATAAACACCTTCTCAAAACAGATAATTTTTATGAAAAATGCATGTTTTCAAATTCCTTGAGAAAGGCAAACTGCATGCATGACTTTGAGAAGGAAATTTAGCAAGTGAATTGTAACAACACAAGATAGTCTTACTCATAGGAGGTAGAGGAAAAGTATCTGCAGTACTAAAACTTGTATTTTTCAGAGTGCTCTTAGATACCTCAAATTCAAAAGAGACAAAAATCTTTTATTTTTACAATATTGAAGTCCAGTATTAGCTTCCATATGAGTGCATCAATTATTTTGAAAGTCTGTAATCATAACGCTGTTCCTTGTCAAGGACACAAATGAGGTAGCCTTACAACTGAAGAAAACTCCTGTCCCACACTATTAAATATTAATTTTCACTGTTAGTTAATAAAACTAAGGCATAAAAGCCTACCTTATGTATACATATGCAAATAATTTTTTTTTTTTGTATTTATGAAGTCTTAAAGTGATGTGACAGTTGAGCGAAATCGCGTCAGCTTAAAAGGATTGCAATTCGACAGTAGCACTCAATATATATATCAGGACTAATATTCATGCTGTGTAGCACCAGAAAACTCTGACTGAACTAACAGAAAGGAGAAAACCATGAAATACTTATTTCATTATTTGTATAACATTTTCCTTGGAAAATCAACATCATCAGGCAGCAGAAAAACTCATTGTCAGTCAATGTTGAATAAATTCAGAAACAGCAGGGTGCAGGAATCAGTCTATCATATTGTTAGAATAAAAGTGAATAAAAACCTGATCTGTGAATAAGTTGAGTAGAAATACCTGGATTATAAAAAGTAGTTGAATATTCCCAGTGAGAGTGTTCTTTATAAAATTAGCACTTGGGCAAAAATATAAGGGGTTATACAATGATTTTGTACTTTGGTTCTGTAGTGTGAGAGTGAAGAGCTGTCAGGTGGCTTTCAGCCCCTTTGTGATTGTGCTTAGAAGGCTGTTAAAATCAACCTTTGCTGAATTAAATGTGGAAAAGTCTGTAAAGAATGGAAATGTAGATGTGAACAGTCAAAAAATGTTCACCATAGAAGTATCGTGCTAAAGTTCAGAGTTGTAATGGCAACTGTAATAATAAGATATCGTGTAAGGGGGTGATTCTCCTAGTGCAGTTCTTCATCTCTTCTGACTGGAATACCTTAAACACCTTCAAGTCATTATGAATTCTCACTGAGTTTTAAGGATTGTAACTATTAGGTGTAACTTGCAGAAAAAAAATTAAGATATGCAGAAGATATAAGATGATTTTGCAGCAGTGAAAGCAGAAGTGGGTGCTTGAGCTGTGTGCAGGTCATAACATAGTGTGGCAGTAAGTTCTTGTTTTGTGTCGCTGCTCCAATAAACACAAACAATAGGATAAAAAGGAATGGGGAAAAACAGGGAACAAGTCATATCTGATGGCTTAATGAGTACTTTTAGCTTCAAGTTCTTTCATTCAGCACTTGGCTTTCCCTGGGTGGTTGCCCCTGAATTTGACACATTTGACACTCTAGAAAGAAAATGGTACAAAATGTTGGGAAATTAGGGCTCACAGTGTTACCTGAGATAAACCAAAGTAGCTCAAGTGTAATTTGACTTTGTTCACTGAACAACAGGCTGTGGAAGCATTCAGGAACACCAAATATTATAGTAAGCATAACTCTTGCAGACCTCTGCCTTGTGGACTGGCTGGTGGAGAATTCTCCTGCTGGCCTTATATTTCTGCAGTGTGTCCCTCAGCCTAGTGAAATGCCTCCAAAAGGAGATCTGACATCTTTATGGCTTCTGAATTATCCGTGTAAGAACCCCCCAAATGAGGGACAAAATCTTTGCTCATATAACTTGGAGCAATTAGTTTTTATCATTGATTTTGTAGATGTATGTAGGGGAGAAGCTGTGTAAACAAATTCAGCAAAATTCAGCTGCCATTTCCAGGGAGTTCCACCCTGAGGGGGTGCTTTATGAAGAGGATGGTGAGATATACAAAAGGGGAGAAGCTCTTTTTCAATGCTGTGAGAGTAAATGGGTTTTGTGGACAGACAAGCAGATATCACTTGACTGAGGAGCAAGGAGCAGTGCATTGTAGGCTAAGGGAGCCCTTAGTGATTTGCTTTGGTAAAACCTGTATTAAGCTAAAACAGTAACTTCATCCAAACACTTCCAAATCCATGAAAAATAAGGTATTCCTTCTGGAGATATCACTTTAAAAGGCCCACAGCATTTCACATACTAGGATTTCAAATTGCAGCTTGATTAGAGACCAGAAATGCATTAAAATCTGTTTTCCTGTTGTGGACAAAGGGATGTCACTCCGACCATTTTTCAACAGTACCCCTGAATTGCACTGAAAAAGAATTATTGATAGCTTTAATCTAAATCAAATTAAAAAGCAAACTGTTGAATTTTCAAAGAACCAAAACCTCACAAAAATGTTATTAATTCCAAATTAATACAAACGCACAATAGGGTAGTTTTATTCATCTTTCCCAGGAGTTCATTTATGTTGATTGAAGGATTTATTTGTTTGGAGTTTAAATGTCTTTGATAGCAGAATATCAATGTAAGTACTTATTTGGTAGAATGTAATTTTCATGTGTTTTTCATTACTATTATTTGCCTTCCTGCTCTGGTAGAATGCTTTCCAGATACAAATTCCAGTGATAAATTGGGAATTGTGACCAGTGACAAATTACATGTCTAAACCCAAGGAAAATAAATGAAGGAGGTATTATTTTTGTAACTGCTTAATACTTGATTTTACGGTTCTTTGAATGGGCTCATCTGTCTCTCTAATGGCAATAATTTATTTCAACTATTTTTTGTACATTTTTACTGCTTCAGTAACACAAAAGTTTTCCATTTTGTTGCTAAATTCTACATTTAATTGATAATAATTAAATAAGAGTGTGGGAATAGTTCCTTTCATTCACATTGGAATTTAGTTCAGGGAGCCTGATCTGCTGTTAAAAGATCCTAATGTTGTAAATTTCACTATAGCAGAAGAAGTAGGGCAAGTAATCCACAAAACTTTCTTGTTTATGTGCATGCAACTTGATGAATATGCAGATGAACCCTGTCACCATCTTTGGTACCAGAGGAAATTGTTTATGACTCCTGGATATCATCAGCTCGTTTATTTATAGCACAAAAGCAAAATTAAAAGCAATGAATGCCCCTATCATCTAAATTAAACAGGTTAAAATGCTACATTTTAAATCGCTCTGATGTCAAGATTGTGATCACTGTTAAGAGGATGGAAAGTATTAACATTTTCTCAGGACTTAAAGTGTATCTATTCATCTGTTAATGGATTGGTGGCTGGAATACTAAGTATTGATTTGTCTTGGTATATAGATGTGAGGTTTGGAGATTTGATGTGATGTTCCAGAAGCAGGTATTACTGCCCATAATATGGATTACATATTTCAGTAATTCAGTTCTTGCCACACAATTTTGTGTGTTCGCATTTTATTTTATGCTCTCTAGATGCTTGTTCATGCTCTCTATCTCTTGTTCATATCTCTTTCACATGTTTTCCCCATTTTCCTTCCCATTTCACCATCCCAGTTCTATCACTCAATTTTCTATAGGCCTTTTCTTTTCTTCTACCTCAGTGTCTTGTTTGCTCCCTCCTCTGCAGTTTCTTGCTTTTCTTGCCTCCTCTCCATCCTCCCTTCCTCATTGTTTTCTGTCATCCAGCTCTTCCAGTCTTCCTTTTTAATGTTTTCACCCTCTTCTGTTTACCTTTGGTATATCTGTTTCCAAACTCCCTGCACCTTTCTCCATAGTGCTCCAATTCTGTTTTTCCCTATTGTGCCGTCTCCTGTGTACTGGCAGCCAACCAGCTCTGCTTAGGGCAGTAGTTATTTGAGACAGAAAGCAGAAACCACGAGACTGAGCCTGGAAGTGAAGAGCAATATGACACCCTTCTCTTTACTTGGGCTCATTCCCTGTGCTTACCATACCCCTCAAAATATTACCTGTACCCAGGTCACTGCTGTCTAGTGGCACTGTCCCGTGTTCACAGGCAGAGGTGAAGCTGAGGAGCTGTCCAAGGTATGGCTGGCAGTCCCATCTGTCTTGTTCCATCCTGTTTCATCCTGTCCTTCTATCTCTTTGTCCTTCAGCATTTTAGCACGGAGCTTTCCAAGAATGGACTGAAGATGTAGCCAGGAAGCCTCTCTTTGTCTCATCCTAATAACTCCACTGCTGTCTGTGGGGCAGTATCTCTTATCTGTGCTCAGCTAATAGAATCCAGGATAGCAATCTCAAGGTGCTGGAGTCAGTAGGATGTTGCAGTGCAGGCAGCTCAAACACCACTTTAGCTGTGTAACATAAGGAACACAGTGGAAAGCTGTATCTCTTATTGCAAAGTTTGGCAGAAGAAACACGCAGTTTATGCATGGAGATGGAATTCCAAACAGATCACCAGTGTCCTGCTTCCCTAATCCCTTGCTTAGTTAGATTTCTCAGATATGCAGATATGTTGCTCTACATCACATTCATAGAATCCAATTTGGTTGTTTTTAAGTGCTGGGAAATGTGCTTCTGTGCATTGCTATCAATATTGTGAACTTTTCCAGTCTGTTGACCCAACCTTTCATTTAGAATATATGTAATGGATATCTGGTGTATCAAAGATGTGGTGAGAGATATTGACAGGTACAGGGGATCAACCTTCACCTCTCCTTGTTCAAAACAATTATTTGTTTTCATGGGCATTCTCAATTAAGTGATCTCAATTCTTGCCTGGAATATTTTCATCATCTGTTTCACAAAGTAACTTCTCTACACAGAGGATTAGGGAAATTTTGTCTGTTTTTCAGTTTGCTTAATTTATACATTTGAGAATTCCTTGTGTGTATTTAGTTTGTTCCTCAAGAGGTTCAGTTTCCCACTCATTTATGTGACTCTTTCCAGGAATGATATTCCCAAAACTTAGAAAAACAGGATTATAAACTCACCTTCTACTAAGAAGAATGGTGACATTGACACAGAATATAAAAAAGTTGTTGTTTCTGTCATTAACTTTTTTCTACACTTTGGTTTTTTTTGTCTTTCATAAGCCCTCTGTGCTGAGGTTTATGCCTTTGTAAAATGGAGATAACGTCCTTTGCAGTGTTAGGAGATGGTATGAGTGTTATGTAAATTATAATTAATTCAGTACTGTGAGGCCATTAGAAGAAAGTCTGTTGTTATCATGAGTTACTTTAACTCTAAAGATACTCAGTTGGGTACAATTTCTAACAACATTGACCAAGTCCTCTTCCCAGAGGAGCTAAGGGACTCCTCTACTGTCCCTAGAATTTTTAGGATCAGGTGTGGTAACAAGAGGTTCAGTTCCTCCTCTGTCTTATCTCTTCCAGTCACACTGTCACTGCATGACAACACAGCAATTCTTAGCTCCTGCTGTGTCTCCAGAAGATTTTCCAAATCATATTTGAAGTTCTTCTAGAAAACAGTGAACCTGAGGTTGTGACTTCCAATGGGTATTTTCCATGGCTAGTGGTTTTTTTTAATGCAATGACACATTTTTTAATGACTCAATGGGATGATTTTTCATGTAGAAAATTCACAAAACAAGAAATAGGGTTTGTTATTATTAGCCCTGTTCTATGAATTATCTCACAGATTTCCCCTTTAAATGTAATGCATAAGATTATTATATTTATGTAATAATTTGTCATCCTTTACTATACTTAAATTCTCAAATACTTTTTTTCCTCAATATATTCTGAATCTCTAAGGAGTCTTTTAAAATGTAAAATATGAAAGGTAAGAAATAAGGGTTGACAAAGCAATGCTGAGATTTTTTTTATACAGATCAGCTATTTTTTCAATTTTTTCCTGTTATGAAAATAGGGTAAACCAGTAGTGTCAGCAGTGTAATGATCAAATGTCTTGGATATCAGTTCTGAGTAAGATCAGCTTTTTTATTTAGGAAAACTGTTGAGTATGGGAGAAATGGAAGCTGATTCTTAAGTGGGGGTATAAAAAATAATTATAGTCACTTGTGATTTGTAAAAAACTATACCTAAAAACATACCTCTGGCATGTAAGAAGAGAAGTTTGCCAGGTTAAGTGTAGTATTCCTCTGTGGGTTTTTCCTTCAGGAGTTGTGTGGACTCTAGGGATAGGAGAGAGGACAATCCCCACACAGCTCTGTAGATGAAAGTTGCATTGATTTAAAGCTCACCCCTGCTATCTCAAGATCTATAGAGAATAGGTTACTTCATAAAAAAAGAAGAGAGAGCATTTTTCTGAGTTATTTGCTACTAGTTAATCCACCCCAAGAAATAAGAATTTCAATAAGATACAGAGCAGAGAGGTGCAGATTACACCTGATATAATGGAACATGCATTAATATTGCATTAAATGCAAAAAATTAAAAGGAAGTATTCATAGCTGTTCCTCACCTTTGACCTTTTCCACCTTCTCAACCTACTCCAAGTCCTGGGAGTGCTATTTTTATCTGGAATGGATTTTTCAATAATCAGTATGCCAGGACAAGACCATTTCCCTCAAGAATTTTGCTGTAAAAATTGTTGAAAACCAGCAGCAGTCATTTGCCCTTACTTCCAGTCTTGAATGCTTAACCTTGGATGGAAGAGTCCTGCTGAGTTCTTTGCTCCAATGAATCCTCACCTGCAATTAAATGCTGCAGGTGGCATTAGTTACTCACTTGATAACATCAATGCCTTCAAAGGATATTGACCTGCCCCACCCATACGTGTGCTGTGCTGTTTACCTTCTGCTGGTTTGTGAGAGAGTTGTTGATGAGAACTGGGCCTAAGCAACCTGTTCTGTTCAAGTGCAGCCGGGGTGTGGGTGGAAATGCTGGTTATTGCTCAGTTCAGATGGTAGAAGTTTCACTGGAATGCCTAAGGGAAAACCTTTCCATCTTCAGTTAGTAATTCTGCCCTCAAACTTTTCAGGCAATTATGCTCTACTTAGTGCCTGGAACACTAGTGATATTTAGTAAAACAGCCATGATCCCTTCAAAATGTGGTGCTTAGTAAGGGATGGTGCTGAACAAGAACAAATAAACAAAAATATGTGTTTGGTTCCTTCATGTTTTCTTAGGAGATGCAAAGTAAAGGAAATAATTTTGTGACTATGGTTAATGGAAAGTGCTCAATATTTCAATACAGATAATCCACCATGTAAAACCTGACTATTTTATGATCACTTTTTAGATTAGTACTGTATTGCACTTAAAAGGAAAAAATCCGGGCCCAGTTGAAGATAATGATTTCAGTCAAACTGTATTTTAAAGTATTTAATGAAGAACTGCACTCCTTTGTCTTTCTAAAGAAACAGCTTACTGAAATGAAGCCATGGTCCCTTTCTAGGCTGAAAGAAAGAGTAAATGGGAGAAAAAAAGTTAAATCATACATCCATAAAGCTCACATTTATTTGATATACATACAGGACAGATTTGTGTAGAATTGCTTGAGATGTTTTTAAGATGTCTTTTGACTGTTCCTTTCCGAAATTTGGATTCAGCTTCCGAAGCATTAAACTTTGCTATAATGATATTGATATTTTCTGCCCCACTGGTATTGCTTACATCACTTCAATACCATATAATGTTGGATCATTACTATAAAACATATATTTTTAAGCAGAAAGAAAGAAAGAAAGAAAGAAAGACTCAAGATAGCATAACCAGGAGAAAATGATTCTGTCTTCTTGAATGAAGGGAAATGTTATCACAGATCAGACTACACATGCATAATGTATGTATTTTTTCCTCCTGTGTTCTCTCAATCAAGTCTGAGTATAAGGGGAAACTAAAAAAATAATGGACAACTGGAAATTGCTAGACTATCTTGGTTCAGAATCCTTTGATTATTATTGAATGAATTAGTTGTGCCATCAGGGGAGGACAGCTGCATTCTGAACCAGAAAATAGCCTGATTCTGCCTTCATTTTTATTTTAAGCCAGTGAAAATAGCACATGACTGAAGTCAATGCATCTAATGAATCTTTCAAAATACCCTCCTGGCAGGAACTACTCAAAACATAACCACCTTGTGAGCAAAAACCGCTAGAACCAAATATTGCTTCCTGGTGTTTCAGAGCAGCTCCTTCCATTTCCAGTAGGATTAGGGAACATAGTCTAGTGCTTTGTTTTTATGTCTCTTCAGACTATACATTACAGAAAGAAAAGGTTACCAGTTCAGCAAATTTGTAGAGCTCCCCTGAGTAAAGGAGCTGACTTAGTATGGTTATAATACAGAATAACATTTGGAACATTTTATAAGAACAAAATACTCATTCCCTTACAATGCGTGTTTTAGTATTGTAAAACTTTTAGGTCATATTAATTAAAAAATCTAAAATAGACAAAGGGCCCTATAAGGTCATATTTCACTGAATGTCCTGTGTGCTTGCCCCAAACATGAGATCTGGGAAAACTGGGACAGTTGCTCTGAAGATGGAGCATCAAAGGGAATATTTACTTTGAAATATATAAAGTCGTCTGCATCTTCTTCTGTCAGGATTTTGCCTCTCCTACTTGAAAAGGCAAGTGCATATATCTTGGCACCTATAATGCAAAATTCTCAGGGATATGTGCTGTGATGAAAATACGTAAGGTTGCCTGGAGAATAACGGCATTTTATCATTTATATAAAGCCTAATAATGCTAGAAAGAAAACTGGTCATTATGGAGTGTTTGATGGTCAATTGATATTTTTTTAATGCTATCAGCCCAGCAGTGCAGTGATCCATGTTTAATAAAAGTAGCTGTTTAAGGAATAAAGGACTTCTGCTAAAGCTGTATTGGACATTTTTCACAGAAGAAAAGAGGGGTTATTTTGCTACCTCTCCAGTGAGATGGGTATTGCAAAGTTCACGAGCACTGTTCTGTTCTCCCATTCTTTGTCCAACACTACTCTCCCTTAGTGCTGTATTCTTCCATTCCACAGGGAAGCCACAGATATCTGGGCCAGATATTTGGGCACAGATTAATTCTGCCCAAGTTTAGGTACTCAGTGCCTGAGTTTTCCACATAGTCAATGAAAGGAGTGGGTGTGTCCTGTGAGACAGAGGTGTCTGCAGAGATCAGTTCAGGTTTTAGGAGGACCTAATGTACTCCCTGACTGTAGTTCACAGTTCTGTTAACTTTTGACTTTTCTATCATCAAGTTATAGTTGGAAGCCCTCAGATGAGGTATTTCAGTTAAATAGCTAAATTTGGACAAACCCAGGCCTTGGTATGTGTTTTATCCCCCAGGTTATGCCAGTGAAAATCTGTCTCTTAGAGTGTCAGGATTAATTTGAAAAGAATGCATCCCGCATATATAGCACTGAACTAAGATCCACTGAGAGTTGCAGTCTTTAGAATGTATGTTCAATTAATGTCATGTCAAATCATGTTTGTGGTAGAAACACAGGAAATATGAAATCTCAAGCTCGTATTTCACTGAGTAGAGTCGTCCTTGTTACAGCAGCTTGTGTTGTGTAAAGGTTTATCTGCACTGCAATTGCGAAAGCACACCAGGCAGCACTGATTTCATGGCTCTTGCCCCACCATGGTAACTGCTGCATTCAGCTCAGTGCAGAGACCTTCTTCTTCCTTGTTACAAAATGGACCCTCTTGTTGCCCACAGATTTAGGGATAAAAGATGTGATAAATCTGTGGGGGTTAAACTTCTTGTCCTTTCTGGGTAACAGCTGGTCATTTTAACTGCACTCTAACAATAAACTCCAGGTAGGGACTGCATTGTAGGATGCAGTTTCAGTGCAGAGCCACATTTACTCTGAAATATCTAATAAACTGTTACATTTATTTCTCTGTAATAGGATAATGGACCCCTTAAAAATTACTGACTTGGACCGGCTAGTTTTCTATTTAAAAAGAAGAAAAATTTGACTCCCATTACCACAGAAACAAAGCTAACCAAAGAGGAAAATCTGCATGATATGGCACTGTGTGTTTTTAGCACCTCTCATCCTTAGCTCTAAAATGCTAATTTTTGATTTCAAATTGCTGGTGGTGTAATTAAAATAGACATTTTTATTAGGATTACATACTCCTTTTTAGAGTGCTATGATATTTTAATATGTTTTAGTCTTAAGTCCTGAATGTACTAATGTACTACCTTGTGAAAAGCTGTTGTGGCTATATTCACTCAAAGTCTCATTTGTGCATGCAAATATAAATATAAATATAAATATGAATATAAGTAGAAATAGAAATAGAAATAGAAATATGCTGTTTTCATGGCCTACTTCAGATATCTCTACTAACAAAAAACAGTCAGAGAAGAATAAGGTGACAGGTTTTAAGAATGATGTGCTTCAAATCTTCCTGCTTTAGTTTAAATAGATTTCTTGAAATAAATTGAACTTTCAGGCCAAAAACTGAAGAACCCTTGTTTATGGAAATATGCAAAAATTCCAACATTCCCTTTAATTCACTTTTGCTTCAATGCTGCATTTACTTAGTTCTAATCTTTCAAATTCAGCAGGAAGATAAATATACAAATCTGTCCTGTGTGTAGTCCAAAGAGAAGGGATGGTAGCCATCCCAAGCATTGCAGGGACGCGTTCCATGGCCTCTGCCTCGGGAAAGCCTGCGGTTCGTAGCCTGCTCAGAATTGTGTGCCTGCAGTTACTGTTGTGACATTGGAGCATCTTCTGCCTACAAATGGCTCTTCACAGCACCAACAGCACTCTGCACCAGTGGTCTGTCGCATTACAGGGGACATTAGAGCAATTCTCTTTCCCTCTGGATTTTTTACTTTCTGAATAAATGATTTGCCACATGTGTCATTGAACATCATGAGGAGTAAAATCTCCCTGTTTTGGACAATATCTCTGCTAGAGAAAACCTTCATCTTCAGGGTACGAGTTATATATTGAGAGTTTCTCAGTGTGATTTCAGCCTTGATAGAATGTATATTGAAGGTTGGAGGCTTGTTTTTGCAATAAATACTGAAGAAGAAAAATATTAAGAATATAAGCTATCCCATATGCAAAATTCTCTAAATTTGGATAAAGCTAAAAGTGTTTATTTTTCAAGTGGAAATCTCATAGAGAAATAGCATAAAGATCTTAAAGAAAAGCAAAAATATGTGAAATTCAGTGGGAATATCATTGCTGTTCTAGAGTAAATACTACAAAACTGCACAGAATGTGTTAGTATACACTAAATTCAATGACATTTTCTCATGGGGGATCAATATACCATCAGAGTCTTTGGGATCTTTACAGTTACAGCTACAGACAGCTTTCAGTTCAGCTAAAGTGATGTCAGCCTCTGTAACTGCTGCATCTCAGCTGTGCATACTGCATGTGAAGGTTGCCCACGTATGTACTTCACACTCCTTTGTAACTTTGCCCAGTTTCCTGTGTGTCAATCCATATTCATATTGATGCACTTGCAATTAGCCTGCTTGTTGGAGCCCTGAGAATGAAAATGTTATTGTATAAGGGGAAGTGAGGGAAAGGATGTACATTTGTCCTCTATTGTACAATTAGCCTCAACTGTACAATTAAGGACCCGAAAACAATCAATGGGCATACCGCTAACTGGATAAACAGCACTGAGCACAGAGAAACCTTGCTCTTTTAAAAAAATATCTAACAATGACTAATCAAAAAGAAATAATTATTATTTGTATTACCCTCTAGGGAACATATATTGCTAGGCACGATATAAAGTGTGGAGTATAGGCTGAATATGCTTGTGAAGAGGGTTTAATTTAGTATTCAGCTGATCTACTTGCAGTGGCACACTTCAGAAGCAACTGTACTGCAATGAAGGGAGCAATCCCAGCACACACTCGAAATCAGGCCAGTCAGATTGCTTCTGTATTTTATGTTAGGCTCAATTAAGTAGCTGTTTCAAATGTTTTTGAGGTGGTATTATCAAGAACCGCAAAGATAGTACCGCTCTTCAGTACTAAGGCTCATTTTTGTCTGCATTTGGCTCCTTCATTGTTTTTCTATAGCCTAGAAAGCACTCAGTAAAGGAGAAGATGGAAGCAGAGACTGACATCCAGGCATGTTTTTTAAGAGCATCTTTAATAAGAGAGAGAAGAAGTATTTCACTCTGCTCACTCAAGCAGAAGGAGTTATGATATGTTTCTAATGCAGAGTGCACGGGCACATGAACCCAAGCATGCTTCCTGCTCTGCTGTCTGCTCTTATCTGTGTGGTGGATTTCGCACAGGAACAAAAAGCGCATGAGCCATTTTATTTCAGCCTCTGCAGCTCCTCGTGCAGGAGCATCACTGATCTTTTTTTTCTGCTAGGAAAAAGATGATCTCCATACAATTGTACGAAGAGAAATCATGCAGCTTATTTATTCTTTCAAGTCAACAAATAGCTTAGCCGTGGTGTGCGGACGGGTTTGTGTTTGCCCGGCCAGCCCGAGCGGTGTCCCCGGGCCGTGTGCCGGCTGCGGCGCTGCCGCGGGGCTGGAGCCCTCTGCCGAGCGCTGCGCTCCCTCTCCTGTCCGGCTCCGCTGCTCTCCTCCTCGTGCCTTTTCACGGTGCAAGAACGTGCCAGTAGGATTTTTATCCGGCTTCCCGACTGCTGATCAGGGGATCCGTGCGCGGTGCAGTCTGAGGGCGAGGCTGAGCAAAGCGAGCCCGGACAGGCTGGGGCTGCGGGGGCGAGCGTGGGTGATGGAGCATTGCCTGGGACACAACGAGGGTGACACCAAGGCGGCCCACGTCCGCCTCGAGCCCTGGAGCCCTGGCAGTCAAAGAGGAATTCTGCTATGGGAAGTAGAAGTCTGCTGTCTTTTGGGCATAATTGATTAATAAAAATCAATCACCAGTGATTTGCATTCTCCTTACTTAGCTGCGAGGGACTGTCAGTCATGTGTGCATAATCCTGTTTCAGTTGGCACCAACAATTCCTGCTGGGATTTTCCACTGCATCGACACAGTGCATTCAGAAGTGACTATGCATCAAACTTGCTCAGTCAAAAAACAGACTCAAATATTTGGCTTTTTTTTTTTTTTTTCATTTTCCCACTAAGTTCATATAATTTGGAAGTAGTCACATGCTATTAGAGCTTTTCATGCTTGTCCTATTATTCCTCTTACTCCTGGCAGCAGCTGCGTGTGGGCAGACAGCCACCGAGAGCAGGCTCTCGCCATGCTGCTCATCGTCCTGACTGTCCCCAGCCCAGTGCTCTGCCATGCTCCGCCTTTTCCTTGCATTGCCTTTTTAAAGTACTTTGGGCACCTATTTTCCTACAACACAAGCATTTAATTTCATTAAAAGCATGTAAGGTAGTTTGTTTACATAAATGCCTGATGCATATGGATACTGCCTAAACTCTTGTACTTTGTACCAGGTTCTATTAACGTTGATTTAACAGGCATAACAAGTAACTGATGTTGCTAAGGATGGCAATAATTTTTAGTATTTTTAATTACCTAAAATTATCTATCCTCTGGAAGAAATGAACCAGAGATTGAAATATGCAATGAAACATTTTTTAATGCATTGGGGAATTGAATATATTATAAGAACTCACATAGTGGAAGTACTGATTAGTATTTAGGAAGATTAATTATAGCTAAAGATTGCTCTGCAGAGCAGAGGTTGATATGCAGCCTTGCTGTGTCTTCAGAAATCTTAGAGTGCAGGACATACAACAGACCACCTTTTTTTAAAATCTCGTACATGTGTATTTGTACAGCTTACAAAATACTTTCTGTATGCAGTGAGTGAGGGATTGGTATGTAAATAAGGAGCCAAAGCATCATGCAGCTGTAGCAAAACTGGATACAACTTCCCTGGAAAAATGGAGTCTGATTTCTAAGGGCGTTCATCTAGCAGGATGAAACTGTGCAAAGCTTGCAGGATGTAAACAGGAATGTTTTTGCTGATTTCAAGGGCTTAGTGAGTGGGGAATAAAGTGTACTGGAAGGGAATATATGGGGTGTTTTTTTAAAAAAGAAGTCTGTATTTGTATATTTTTTTCAAGTAGGTTTTTCTACTAATATACAGTTCCAAACTCACAAATGAATTTTGGATTTTGACAGAAGATGCTTTCCATAGTAGAGCTGCTCAATTCTGTATATGATGCTTTTTCATACTGAACTTTACATACATTTGCATGCACTGTAGCACCAAGAATGTCTAAGCCTTGGGGCATAAATAGATCAACTACTCAGAATGGGAAGAAGTTTATCCTTCTACAACACAATGCATTATTGAAGTTAAATGTTTTCTGGAGCAACAGTGGATGTTCAGAAAAGTTATAAAGCTAGATAGGTCTTTAGTCTTTTCATACATAGTTCTAAATTGCTATTGACAGCTAAAATTGAAAGAAATGTTGCAAATGTTGATCCACAAAATATTTTTTTCCTTTACACAAAATGTTCCACTGAAGACAGTTGGATAAATAAATGATGCCTGCCTTGATAAAAGTCTATTCATAATACACTTTTTTTAAAGATGTGCAGCAAGATGTTCATTTGTCTTTCCATCTATCCTACTGTTTTTGTTGCAATAGCATCTGTATCTCAGGAACCAACACTATACTAATGCTTTTTAAAACAAAACCAGAAAAAAATTGCGACTGTCTGTGGCAGTGGGGTGCATTTGCACTCTTTTTTACTATGTGGCATTTAGCATTTATTTATTTTGTTTAGGGAAGTTAGCTAGAAGCCAAGTAGAAATATAACTCATAGCTGTAGCTAAACTGAAGATGGATTGTGGCTATATCCATAGTTTTCAACTCAGTGTGTGTGAAATTATGAGCTGTATGCTTAATTGCGCAGAAGTCGTTTTAGGCTGCATCCCTCTTTGCCCACAGAGTTGTTCTCCCAGAGTATGCTAAAGCTTTCAGTGGTTCATTCAAATGAATAGATGTCATTGCACATTTTCAAGTACTGCCATTGTCCCACTAGTCTTTGTTAGGTGCCTATAAGCCTTGTATTTTCTAGTGAGTGACTTGAGGTAAGAACAGTTACATGGACATTTTCTGATCTCACAACAAAGACCCAGCAGGCAGTTGTGGTGATGACATGATTTTGACACTACTCACTAGAGCTGCTTTTACACACTGGTTTCCCCCCTAGATTCTGCTTCATCCGCAGTAGCCCTCCTTATATTTTTAGCATCTGTCATATCTATTTATATCCCTTTTCTGGCAATCAAGTCCTTTTTGATGCTGGTATCCACATCACAACTGCTATATCAATAAGCTTTCCCTCTAGAGGTTCTTTTCCTTTATGCAAATACTTTTCAGGTGTTGCCTACTGTTGGGGTTTTTTAAACTACTTTATCTTAAAAGTCAGATTTTAGCAGCTGTGTCACTGACTCACTTGATGATACTTTTTAATATTATCTTCTGTGCCTGCTTACAATCCCTTCTTTAAAATGTCTCTAATCAGAAAAAAAATCCTCTATTGAGTGACCAAGCAACCTAAACCCTGCCTTCGAAGATTAGACATTGAGTCACCTTGCAGTTTATTTAATACCGTATTTCATGTATGTTCCTTCTCCTGGATCTGGAAGAATTCCATTAAAGACAAGAGAAGGCAGTCTTTCCTAGCTGGTAGCTCTTTGATCCTGTTCTTGATGAAAATTTGCAGCGACATTTATCAGCATGAAGTAGGATTAATGCTTGCTTCTTTTCTCCCATGATAACTTTTTGTAGCTCAGGACAAGTATTCTTTGCTTCTGCCACACCATCTTTGCTTTCCTCCAGATCAGCTTTGATGACTTGCTCACAGACTGTTCACTGAAAATCCTCAATCGTTCACACTTACCTGGTTTTTGTGTTGTAAATCTGCTTCTCCCCTTATCCTCTGTCTGCTATTTCTTTATCCCTTCTTTTTGACCTTTTCTTGTCTCTTTTATGATTTTCTGTATAATACAATTCAATGTCCTCATGATCCTGCTTATTTTCATTGCCCCTTCCTCTTATGATGAGCTAGCTGCTCTTCTTTGCCTCTTGGTGTTCCTGCCAGTTTCTGCTTTTGATTTCTCCACCTTGATAGCACAGTGAGCTGTCTTTTCTCTTATCTTGTGTTCATCGCATGAATGGCTACTTTTCTTTTCCATGTCTCTGTGTTTCAGATCATAATTTTCTTCAGGCATCTACAGTTCTTGAATCTTCCATGATGTGTTGTCATTTCTCCTCCTTCATGTCCTTAAACCCCCTTTAAATACTTGATTCTATGTACCCATGGCAACAGCCACTTCAGATTCTGTGACCAAAGCAAGCAGTGAATTAATTCTGCAGTGCTTTTCTTGTTTACCACATCACATAAAAATGGGAGAGCTGATTTTTCTTATCTGATGACTCATAACTCTCCAGCAGAACTGATGCTTAAGCCCTTTTCTTCAGAGCTGAGTGAACAACTCCCAAAGAACAAGTAATTCAGTGAAACCTTTCTTTCTTTTTTTTTAGTTACCATGAAACAGAATCTATTGGAGTTTTACAAAGAGTAAATATTGAATGGTTGTTTAGGGTGTGTTGAGCTTTGGAATATTCTTCCACAAACCTTTAAAGAAGAAAGTCAGTGATGGGCACCACATAGCTGGTATGGTGAGGGAGAAAATAGGACAGACCAACTTAGCAGCCATCTGTCACTCCCACAGACACTGTCTCTTGTGAATGAGTGACTGAACACATGTGAAACAATGCAGTAGGTTCAGTCTGAGGGGATGGCTTTGCAAATCCTTGGCAAATGCTAGTAGGAAGCTGCAAGCATCCCTCAGTCAATAAGGACAGCTGCTGATATGCTCATCACAGCACACAATGATAGAGAGCACGGACTAAGGTGTTAGAACTGCACAGCTGTTACCTGTATCATGTGCATGTTATCAATGAGAAAATTAGCACTGAAATGCAGAAGTGGCTGTGATACATAGAAGGATGCTTAATTAAGCAGGGGTGTAGGTGTATACAGAGTTGATTGAACTTGTGAGGTAACATTCTGGTGTGGTTTCTCATGGCAGTAGTACAAGAAAGAACCTGCTTATCTGATTATACAGATTTTGAAGACGAGTTCTTTTAGCAGAAGACTCTCCTGTAAATAAGATCCATCTTGACCATCTGTTGCCAGATGGAAGTGTTCTACTTCTGAATCACTGGCTGCAATGACATATTTAGACAATGAATCTTTCATAGTTAGATACAAAGCACAAACACATATTGAGGTTCTATTTTCTGTTTACTTGGCCTTAAGTTATAGTATGGCTATATACTCCTGTGAACATGCTGTTAGATAGTAGATAGAAAATCCAGCAGTCCACACCCACCCTTAGTGATGTATCCCAGTTCTTGAATAAAAAGTAAATAATTTATCACCAAAAAATGTAAAGGCAAGATAGGGGCCCTATTTCACTTTTATTTTGATACCTGTAAATTTTTTTGAGGAGTCTGAATGATTCAGTATATGTGATGGCCAGTGTAGGCAGTGTTTTGGTGTTCAGGCAGGCCCAGAATACTCATATGCCTTAACTTACAGTTCTATACTTAAACCTCCCTGGTGAAAACAAAATTGCGTTCTTTCTTTTTTTCCTGTAACTTATTTTCTGTGATTTTTTTTGTTTATTTTTTGTTTATTTTTAATGAACAGAGAGTAGGAGAAAATAAAGAAACACATAAGCTAACTAGGAAATCTACAATTATGCAGTAAAATTTTAAATTATTGCTGTTTTAATGAAGTATAAAGATTATTATCATGGTTAAGTTCTTTGAAGCTTAATTGTGACTTTTTGCAGACATTATTATGCACAAATTAGGTTTTATGTCAGTGAATTTTATTACAGCAGTAATAATGCCAGGTTTTAGTCTTTGATTAGCTGAGTCTATTTGGCCTGAAGGAAATAGAATGAAAAAGTGGAATCTGAAGAAATAGCATATAGAGATTTATACATGCCAGCCTCCATCAAGGTCTTCTAAATGGGAAATAATTGATAAATTATTATGCAGCAGTGTCATAGAGACTCTCAAACTGCTGACATTGCGCACCCCTTTGATCTTGAAAAAGACAAATGATAGCTGCTCCCATCTGCAGTAGTATCACATCTTGTTGGCAATACAGAATTTGCTTAGATAGTCACATGAGGAAAGTACTTAATGTATTTTAGGATACAGTTGAAAGAAAAACAGCAGATAAAGGCTGGGAAGAAAACCATTACAGTTTATTCATCCCAGCTCCCCAAAAACCACCATCAGAAATTCTGCAGATCAGCAGTTCAAGACAACTGGAGATGCAGCTATTCTCAAGTACAAATTACTTTTGATATACATGTGATTGTGGTGACTCTATGCTTCTTCTTTGCACTTTTGCTGAACACTAGTGGAATTGACTTCTTCTGAAAAAAAAAATTTGGAAATAGTGAGTTTCACAGGCTGACATATGAGCTAACTTTTAATTAATACAAGGTGGAATCGATCCTTGTAACAAAATCAATTATGTGTGATATTTATGTCTACTCATAACTGATCAACATTACTTAAAATTTGAATATTTGGCAAATAAGAGGATTAAAAAAATTAGGACAGAAATGTCAATACTGAATAAATTTAGGGAAACCATAGTATGGCCTCACCCCTGCTAGTTTTGTTCTAATAATACTGTTGATGAGACACATAAAAAGTGCATTCATCAACTGGATAAGTTTTATCAGCAGCTGTCTGACATCTGATTCCAGATGATGACAGGCAGGTCAATGTCGATTACTGACAGCGGGCCAGCTCAACATCCCCTGTTGGGCAGTGGCTGTGACTGATTACTCCTGGGGCTGAGATAAGGGATGCCCAGACTGGAAAGAACAGAGAAAGTGTGCCTGGCTAGAAGGTACTTCAGTGACTCTAAAGACTCAGCTGGGCACTGAGTGAGGCAATGAGCTGTGGGACAGAAGATTCTCATCAAATATAGGTACAACCATGCATCCACCAAGCCTGACTCACCCACCGCCTCCACAGCACTCCTGCCGTGCCTGTGAGGAACTCTTGGCAGCAGTAATTCTAGTGCCATCAGTGTGTAATTAAAACAAATCCCTTGAAATTTGCATGTTTCATTTCTGAACTATTTGTTCAGAGCTTTTAGGACTAAAGACTTGGTTTCATTGGGTTTAAAACCCAACATAAATACCCCATTGTATGGCTGGTGACATTCATGCCTCCATGGCCATTGCTAATGCACAGAGAACTACAGCTGATTTGGCCTTGCTTTGTAAATCCTTTCCTGACTGGAGAGCTAGCTGCAGACTAAGACATAACATTCCCTATATATGAATATTTTGATTCTAGATCAGAGAGCAAAATGAAGACAAAAAGCCATTCCAAGATCTATATTATTCCAGACAGTTACACTGCACTAGCTATTCTAGAGAATTTCTGCAGAGATTCCCACTGTCAGCTGCCTGTGTGGGAAGGTGTCTCTGTAGATGCCTTCTGAGTGGCAAGGGCTTCCTGTTATTATGGTAGAGAGTTGCTGTCACATCTGTGGTGGATGGGATTTTATATCAGCACCAGAATATTGCTCTTTCACTCCAGAGGGCTTTTTTTTTTTTATGCACAAAGCTATAGGATTAAGATTTGCCTTGATTTCACAACTGGAGTAATTTTGTGGAATTGTTTTATTGGTTAATCCCACATTAATTTTCCTGCTTGCAAAACAAGTGCATTCTTCCCTCATCTTAACAGAAAAATGACCTTGTTATTTCTTATACTGCAGCTCGTTGAGCAAAACTTAATCCTGTCGTTACAAACATAATCCCATGAATCCTCTTCTTGCTGATAACACTTTTTACTATCTGAACTCCTGTGGGAGCTTTTGATTTGGTGTTTGACAGGCTTCCAGGTCCTTCTCATGTTAATCTTCAGATAATGCATAATCTAAGAAAGAGAGGGATATAGTTTCTCTAGTTCCTAGCTTTCACCTTTCATGGTAATAAGACTGTCACTCTATGCTGTTCCAACTGTTTTACAGTTTTTTAAAAACTAATTTTATTTCATTTCAATACAGGAGAGCACAGTTTAGTTCTCAATATCATCACAAATGATACACCCATCAGAAGGTCAGCAAAGAATGAAGAAACAAAACATTTGTGCAACATATGTGGAAGTCACTGGGGAAAATACTCTGTTGGTATATATTGTACTGCTGGTGACATTTCCCCTCATATTTCATTTACCCTTGACATAGATGTTGCTGTGTGTTGGCAGTCACTGACTGCCTGGCAGATGTCACAGGGACCTTGTTGCCTGTGGATTAATACACTTGTGAGGTGGAAGGTTATTTCAAGGAAGTGGCAAAGAGAGTAAATGCCCTGGGCTTCAGAGGGAAAGAGCATCTGAGTTCATTACTAAGGTTCACCAGTTAGTGGCACTCATGAATTTTCAGGTAGCAAAAGCAGCCAAGTGTGTCATTCTCTGCTCTAATCAGGGTGATTTGCAACTGTTCTCTCTCATGTGTCTCTCAGCTGACAGCAACCTATTCTTGCACATTTTGTATGTCATTGGTTTCACACTTTACTTTTGAAAATACATTAAACACTGACTCTATCTGTATGATCTTCATCCAAGTTATCTTAAACACTAATTCTCCCCCAGCATCTTTACCATCAGTATGTGCTGTGTTTCTTCTGTTTCTTTTTCCTGTTATGTATATAGAGAAAAGCTCTCTCTCCTATTGGAGAGAAATTCCTCTCATGTGTTTCTCGGGCAGATCTAAAGCCTGAAGGGATCATCATTCTTAAGTTTTCATTTTACAGTATTTTTTGTAAGAGAAAATCAATTTGGAAATGTCACATATTTGGCTGAGAACAAATTCCCTAGCATTTTACATGAAAAGGTATAGACATTAATTTACAAAATTCTCTGTTTTATAAGTCCTATCTGCAGATGAGTTTTTTGATATTCTGTAGTTTGGTTTGATATTCAGGTTACATTACATACCAGACTCATCTCTGTTCTGTCAGTTATTCAAAGAATGTCTTTGCTGTTCACAGAGTTAGCTTCCCACTGCTCTGTCTGTCCTCTGTCCTTGCACCCTGGGATCAAAACTAATATGCATGTCAGAAAAAAGAGACTTTTAGTTACTGCAGCACCAAGCTTAAAATGTGAGAGAAATCCTCTCAGAGAAAGAGGAATAGAAGTGTGAATATGTGGAATAATTTGATGAACTCTGTTCCTCCAAAGATTGTTCAGAATATACATTTCAGTATTTCCCCCATGAATATGGTTCAGGTTATTGCAGTATTTTTCTCTGATAATTTTTTTTTCAGCCTTAGCAAAGCTAAAAAATCAGCTAAGGCTGATTTTTGTCAGCTTTAGATCATGTAAGAATTCTTTCAGATATAAGAATGAACACTTTGTTATCTGTGAAAGCCTGAGTAGTGTTTGAAAAAGCACCTGTCCCTGTGCATATGCATGGAACTGAGGGGTAGCTGGCACACAGATAAAAATCAAAAGGAAGATCTTCACTAACAGCAGTTTTCATAAGTTGAGTATCAATTACTGTAAAAATCAACTTCGAATTTTTTTTCTCACCCCCATGACATTCAACAGGAGCAAGAACCATGAAATGTAAGTAGTAAGTCTGAAACTCCTTGGGTTTGCACAGCAATCTAATTCTTGTGTAGCTGCGTGTCAGGGCTGTGCCTTTGTGCTCACCAATCTGCCACCACTGGCTGCTGCAGCAACTCTCAACCCCGCCAACTGCAGAGACAAAATCATGGACAATTTAAACAATGAGCTAACATGAGATAAAGTGGTTGGATGAATTCTAAGCCACCTTCACAGCTAAGTGGTTGACTAATTAGTACAGGAGCTTTCTTGGAGGGAATTTTGGACTGTCCTGAAGGCTTCCCCAGGCAGCTCCTGCTATGCCCAGAACAATTTATGTGTTTCAATGTGTTGATTATCATCTGGGCAGGAAATCTTGACCTTCCAGGAATTCCTCAGTTGGTTCACCTTAGAAAATTGATCAAAGTGTATACAAATGCTCATTAGCCCACATACTCTAAGCTTTCCTGCATTATATTCATGTAGCACATTTGCCCTTCTGACAAATAGATATTGGAAATAAATAGATAGATATGATACAAATGGGAGATAGAAATGTCAGTAAATCAGAGGAAAGTATCAACATTCTTTATTTCTCTTTCTCTTTCTCTTCATTAGAAGGTCATAATCTTCATTATACTCCATCATCTCTATGATGACTGCATAGATTTGGCACATAAAACTGGTTTCTTACCGTGGAGATTTTCTTCATAGCACAGTGACCTTATTTCCTTTTTCCTTGACTAATTCAATGTTCCCCAGATACATTCTCTGTTTACCTTCCCACAAGCCACCACATTTTTACTACACTGGGGAGCATAAGTGCTACTGATAGTTCTAGTGAGCTTTATTTGAATTTTACAGGAGGTGAGAGTTGGGTGTTTAGGGGTTACAGTCATAGTGCCAGGTTGATGGTTGGACTTCATGTGTTAAAGGTCTCTTCCAAACGTAATGATTCTATGATTCCATGAATACCCCAGCCTAGAAACACAAGTGCAATTGTCTCATATTGAGGAGAGGCATAAATTGAGTGACTTTTGATCCAAATGGGATCAGAAACACGGAGAGCAGGTTCGCATCAGCTGTATTAAATGCGGATCTTCAGCCTACAGCTGCCAAGTGTGAAGCTCACCCTTGGCTCCCATGCTGCTGTCCTTCAGAGCTGCTGCTGCTCAGCCAAATGCTCTTGTCCAGAGCTCCTCCTGGAGGTGTGTGCTTGCTGTCTCTTCCCAAACCAGCACAGCTGTGAAAATGATGCTCTAGTCTGGCAGCGAGACAGATTGGTGATGATGTGTGCCAGGGGTAGGCTCGTCTGGAGAGGGATCCTGTAGGTTGTTGTTAGGCATGCCCCCAGAACAGCAGCTCGAGGGAGACAGGCTCCCTAATGCATACAGTGGGGTACTGCCAGAGAAAATGTTTCCTAGGCTGCCTAGTAACTACTTACATAAAAAGACTTCATATCACTAAAACAGAACTAGTTCCTTATCGAGAGATATTTATAGGGATGCTTGTAACATTTCAGCCATGCTCTCACAGATGGCTTCTTGATGTCTCATTCAGGCTCACTCACCTCTCTCCAAACTCATAGAAGCAACCTCTGGAAAGGCAATCTCATGTATTATGTGCATTTATCCTGTGCAAAGACTGGTCTAGGCTCTGACCAGTACCTACCTCAACGCTATGTTAAAAAAACCACCTGGGATACATCTCAGGCTCTAGAGTTCATCCCCATTTGAGTGCACTGAGAGCTTTTGACACTGGCCAACACACATCTGCAGTACTTGCACAACATTGACAAGAACTCATTGCTCCTTTGGTGCTATTCTGGAGAAGATGCATCTTAGTCCCTTTTTAGTCTTGAGCTAATGGCTGAAGAGCTGACACATATTGGTCCTTAATTCTCAGAGCTTGTTCTCTTTTCTTCAATGTATTGTTAGCACTCAATAAATAATAAATAAGGGCTATGTTGGTGTCTCTTTAATGAACTGAGCCTATAGTCCCAATGTGCAGTAGCTGTGCATGCACATCTCCATGTGCAATATTAATGGTTGTATTATGTAACTGTATAATGGAGTGTCGAGGAGTCTCTGGGACTCTTGCCTGAGAGAGGATTTGAAAGGAATATGAACAGCAGTTTGGGCCTGGATTCATAAAAGTGAATTGATCAACAGTAGAGCAGCATTTTCTATTTACTTGATAAATAAGTTCAGCCTCTAACAATTTGAGAGAAATTTCAAGAACATATGCCATATTTGCTTGCTTATGAAGCACATTTTTTTCATTGCTTTGGATAAACACAAACTGAATGCAGATAATTGCAGCTGTGTTTTATAGCACCAAAGACAGGGCTAAAAATGTCCAGAGTGACAGGGTCACAGCTAAAATTCTCCCAGCTCCCAGTGAGACCTGCCTGGTACGTGCCTAAGTCTCACGGAATTGAGCAATCACACTGCTTCACATTGCTACTGGTTCCCTCATGAGAGGAGGGATGCATGATGTCAGGCTCCTCCAGCCACCTTCATGAGGGGAGCAGAGCATCAGAGATGGTCAGTGCATTGCTGGGAGCCAGGCTGTACACACAGAGCATTTTGTTTTTTTGATATTGCTGGGAAGCATCTGCTTTCTCTTCTATTTAGCCTCCTGACTCCAGGACTGCTGAGCCCCAAGCCCTGTGTGAAATATGTACATGCACAGGCAGGGCATGAGAGGGAGAAAGAGTCAGCTGCAGTTAACTAAAGCATCAGAGGAAGGAAAGGAATCAAAGATGAATTTGGGAGGCCATGAAAGAGACAGAGAAGGAGATGCAAGATGCTGAAAAATGTGCTACATGTGAGAAACTGAATGAAGGAAAGGGAGTATGTGGAAAGATTAAAGAGAAACTGGAGGGAGAACACAGGGACACCAGAAGGAGAGAGCATAAAAAATGGGTGAGACATAAATGAAGAACAGTGAGGGGAACAGCTGGGAAAAACAGAAGACAGCTAATGGACTATTTCAGTATCTTTTAGGAAGAGCCTAGAGGGAAGCTTTTAAAGTACAGTTTTAAAAATTAAATAATCAGAGAAATAGTGGTTATATTGGTTATACTGGGTGTTTTTAAGGAAGAAGAGAGCAATCCAGAGGGACTACACAGCATTTAGAAGTTTTTTAATTCTTGAAGATTCTAGCTTCTCCAGAGATTTTAGTCAATTTACTATATCAGTCATGGGCTGTTTCCTAGTATCATTACATCCACAGTACTTTTTCCTATAGCAGAGATTAGAAGTGAAGGTTTTTCTTTCAGGCAGTTATTGCTTTTTTTGTTTTAAGTTTAACAACAGATCCTAATTTTCTTGCAAGGAAATAGGAAAGTTTCTGTAGGTGCAGTGCTGAGAATAAGGATTCTGTGATCCTTAAGAACCAAAGATTCACTGTACTAAGTCTGCACAACACAACTTCATGGCTTGGCACTTCCTTTTAGTCCTGTGCTCCTATGCTTCTGTAGAAGCCTGATAGATTAAAATTTAAATTTTGAAAACCTTTAAGCTTCAATTAATGCCTCTTCACCAAAGTCCTCTCGTTTATACTTTAGGAACATGCTTAAATTTCTTTGAAGTTAATAGAATTAGAAAAGCTCTGCCAAAAAGAGATAAAGGATTTGTTTTGTTGATGTATGCAGGCATATAATTAGTACAATTTTAAGTACAAATCTTAGTATAGATACTATTATTTGGAACAAAAATTGCTCTAATCTATGCAAAAAGGTAGTAAAATCTAAATTAACTTGAAGATCTTTCGTACTGGAATAAAGAAGTGCACATGAACAGTCCTCTTCCCTGATGTAATGCTCACCACTCCTTATTTTGGTACAAACCTGTGTTTTACACAGGCCTTTTCTAGTTTGCTGTCAGCACATTATTATGAACAAGGCCAGCTTCTGACAGATGCACTCAATATCCTGTGCTTCCTTCACAGGTGAACATGATTTCGAGCAGCAGGCGTCAGCCTCGGAGAAGCCACGTGATGTTGCCATGCTCCATATTAGTTGAGGTAGGAAAATATAGTAGATACATTGCTAAGTTCTTGGGTGTATTTTTAAATAAAGTACTCTCAGCAGCTATGTTTATGGGCTGCTCTCTGCTAGCAATCACTTGTGGCAGCTGGGAACAAAATTCCTGCCCCTATAATATTCTTTCATGGGAGGGAATGGAGTCCCTGTGTCTGCAATTAAATTTTAAGTGATTGTGATGTACTGAAGTGCCAGAATACAGGCAAGTGAAGTACCTCTGACCTGGACCCATAATTTTGGTGATTAAATCTTAACAATGTTCTCTAAGTCTGCAATTATTTTCATTTTTAAACCACTTTACATTTGAGAGTTGCATATCTTGTGGAGTCCAATAAAATATTGCTGTGAAGGAGGATGTAACTCTCCATAGCCAGGTTTTACAGGGTAACTCAGTTTAGAATAGCTGTGCGTTTTTATATTGGCAGAGGTTTTGTTCTTGTTTATTTTAAGCCATATCTATTTCCAAAACATTTGGATCACACAAAAAATTCCAGCAACATTTTTCTTATCTTTTAGTGCATGCTAATTATAAAGAAAAATACTGATGGTTCTTCTCAGGTTGCCAGCTGACTTGGTATGAGGAAGCCTGAGGGAAATGATTAAGCTGTATTTTCAGCACAGGCTTTCCTCACTTGCATGTGCACACTGGTATCATTCGATTCTGTGGACTGCAGATCAAAGTGGAACCTCTTCTGATAAACATTTCTTAGGCTGAGTGAGAGTGGGGCATTTGCATTCAATTTCTGCTCATCCACAGACTCATGCACCGTCCTGAACACCCTCTTGGGCCTTACTGCAGAGGCAATTAGACATTGTTATCCCGACATTTCAGGCCATCAGCTGTTCTAGGGATTTCAGTGGTGCTTTAGTGGTCACAAGTAAAACTTGAGAAGTTTTAAGATTTCCCCGTGAATCTAATGCCCAGACTCTGCATCTTGGTACCCATCTCCTTAACTCATACTGGTACTGAGAAAGCAGTGCTTTGGTTCCTGTGGGATGCACAGATCCCTCTATGCACATTTAGAGTTATCTGATAAATGGAGAGTGGGGGATGTCATAAATTGAGGGAGAATATAGCTGCATGTCAAGCAGAAGTTTTTTATGGTGTAAACATTATGACTTAAATTACCTTTCCTGGTGAAATTCTCATCCTCAATGGAGTCATGGAGCCTTTTTGCCTTTTGAATTAAGGTGTTTAAGATTTTTTTATCAGCACATTCTGGAAGTTATTTCTGTGTGGATAGAAAATTGCTTCATTGTCTGGCATTATTTCTGTCACATAATTTCAGCAAGTTTTGTAACTTGGCAATTTATGTTCACCATTTTCAAGTGATGTTTGTGATCCATTGTGACACAAATCACTGCAGATCCACTGGCTTTTCTTGCTTGTGCAATGTCACTCTGAGACAGCATCAAGACTCAACGGCCTCTGTGTCATCACATCTAATGGCATTAGGGGATCAAAAACTCTGATGATGTTATGATGCTATTATATAAGTTTGTCATTAAATTAATTAGGGAGATCATAAAGAGCATCTAGACCTATAGATGGGGATTAGGAAATGTGATTTCTCTTCCTGAATGTTGGGGGGAATCAGTTAGCTTTGTGTCAAATCTGGCATAATTTGGAAAATCTGAATAAGAATTCTACACCCACATTTAATAAGATACCCAGGTAGAAAACAACAAATGTATTGTAGGAGATTGTATTCTACAATCACTTGTTATTATCACTGTTCTCTAGGATTAAAAGGTGACCCAAATGTTGTGTTAGCTGTAGTTTGGATATTAGGGAAAAGTTTTTTACAAAAAGGTGATAAAGTACTGGAATGGTGTGCTCAGGGAGGTGGTGGAGTCACCATCCTTGGATGTGTTTAAAAAAAGATTGGATGTGGCACTTTGTGCCATGGTTTAATTGAGGTGTTAGGACATGGGTTGGACTCAATGATCTTGTAGGTCTCTTCCAACCTAGTGATTCTGTGATGCTGTGATTCTTCTTTTAAAGCAACTGGATAGGACAAGTATGCAGAATTTGTGCATCAGGGTTTGGGTATTTGGGTGATTAAAAGGTCTGTGGCCTTTGTCAGCCTTCCTTTAAAAGCCTCATTATGTCCTTCCTATCATTAAAATGGAGTAGCAGCCATGAGGTGCCAGAGGCAGCAGTGGTAGCTCATTTGGTGATGATTGCTTGGAGGAACCCGATGTGTCTGCAGTTTATAGGACTGGGCTACCTGTCAGAGAAACAGAGGCACAGTAGTAACTATGTGTGTGGCTTTGCCAGCCTGTTTTTCAAGTATTTGTTTTGCATGGAACCCAGTATAAATCCACTTTTCTGAAGGTCTGCTGGTCTTTATTGGCTTGACTATCAGAGTATTTGGGCAGGTGTAAATGGGGTGAAGGATATGACACTGGACTGTACCCAAATCCTAGCTTGCTTCTCAGGGAAGTGTGCCTGAGGTGCTGTTGCTCTCCATGCCACTGATGTCCTGGCAGCACTCTCTCCAGCAGTGGCTAAAGAGGGGCTTAGCCCTCAGCCAGGGCCTGGCCTGGCACTCATGGCTGGAGCTGAGCAGGGCCAGCACAGTGTGAGGCAGTGAAATCTGTATGATGGTCAGTAAGTACTTCAGCCCAGCAAGGAGATGTGAAAGTGCTTGTTGGAAGTTACAGCAGGGAACAGTTACATACAGATTAGTCGAATTCTATTTCACTCTCCTCAGAAAAATATTACTTTTTCATGAGTAGCCTGCAGGCTAGGAGTGAAAAAACCAGTGGAGATGAGAGGGATTTACAGCAGAGGAATACTAAGAGTAGTTTCTCTCTCTTGCAACAAGGCAGAAATAGGTTTTCTGCACTTCTTAGAGCTTGCTCACAAGCATAGCTCATCTACTAAGCAATGAAGTTATAACAGGTAGATCTATTTTCTGTGCTCTTGCCCTTTTTAAGAATATTTAGTGAAAATTTTTCCTAATTAATTTCTAACCTTGTGAGAGAAATTATCTAAGCAGCTGTACAGAAACTTTCAGGGATAAGAAAACCAGGATCTCTGTTTGCTTGATTCTTCTTGTGATACTAAGCTTTATACCTTTCAGAATGTCAGCTCTTCTCCACTAAATAGCCTTGTAAATTACTACTCACAATATTTCTGTCCTATTTAATTCACAAATGATAGAAAAAGTGCACCTGGATATCCTGTCTTCTGTTTCAGATTCTTTCATTAGCCAATTCAAAGAAATGAACCTCATTTAATCTGTTGATCCTAGTGGATAGAACTAGAAATTTATATCTGCTTATCCAAGCTGGAGGAAAGAATATAATAAGTTCTGTAAGACTTTGCAAGCTCAACCCTGAATCTGCACATTTGGTCTGTACAGAACCCGAGCTGTACAGACATCTATTACATTCTATTGCTGTTAGGAGCTTCTACTGATTGAAGGCATCATTTATACACTCTCTTCTCTGACTTGTGTTCTGTATCATTGAACTCTTGTGGTATGTTGTTGCATTTGTTTATTGTTTTCTTGCTAGTACCTTTTACATTATAGAAGTTAATGTAAGCATTAGATTTTGAGATTTATATCCTAAAGATATCTGCAATATCAGAAGTCAGTTTCTCCAGCTCTACCAACTGATGCAGCTATTATGACAGACCATATATTTTAATTCCAAAGGCAAGGTATTTTTCAACTTTCCTTTAACCTGAGTTTTCCCTACCTTGTACATTGTTATGCAAAACCTGATTAATTTGTCTTTTCTCTGAGATGTTTTAACTCATGTGTTTGTAAGTGAAGTATTTTTTCTAACATGTATGCTGAAAGCAGATGTCCAGGTGGCAGCTGAGGCAAGCTTAGCTCTCTGTCTTTTAGGGAAATACCTGGGACAAGCAGTTACCTGTCTGACTGCCTGCTAGACTCAGCCTTAACTGCCCAAAACCTAACAACTCTCTGGTCTCAACTTGGAACTTCTCAATGTCACTAGGAGCAAACCTTTGCTGATCTTTTACACTTTTGCAATTTTAGGCTTAGGAATTCTCACACTAGAATAATTAAGTGTATTATTATAATCTAGTAATTTAAACTATATTATAACTTTTTCCCTGGATTTCACTTTTTTCCATTTGTGCCAATAAGTATACTCACTGGAATCTTTAGAGAAAGTATAATTATTTTTGCCTGTTATTAACTTTTAGAAATTCCTAAACTTACCTTTTCTGAATGAAGGAATTAGAATAGTACTGACTCTAGCAGTGGGCAAATGCTATAATATATGTACCTATGAGAATATTGACCTCTGTGAACTTCACATATGTCATCAGCCACATATCTAAGTTTTGTGAAAAAATTATGTTAATGTCCAAGGAACTTCTGAATTCTTAGCAGAGAGCTATGAACTGTGCTTAACTACACTTACAGGCTTTGTCCTTTTTAGGGTTATTCTTGGGGGATATGCTTTGTAGCAATACAGCAATATCTTATTTTCATGCTTCTCAGGGGATGCTGACTGACATTTCTCTCTGTCTTGGATATACACTCTGCAAAGTTCTTTATGCAATTTACTCTCCACTGAATTGAGATTTTTTTTATATAGCTGAGAATCGAAATGACTCAGACAATTTAGAGCTGATTCAACAGCAGAAGGTCAATCTTAGTTTCTTCTTTACCCTTTGGATTCTAAGGATTTATTTTCTACCTAAGAAGGACATAATTTATAATGTCTCTCTTATGCAATTTTTCTCATCCTACAATTTTCTTCTCCTTTTTTTTTCTTTCTGTTTCCAATATCTAAGTAGCTTTTCAACAGTCTTAAAAACTGGCTGGTAAGCCCTCAAGCATAGGATGCTAAAACTAGTTGTGTGAATTTGTGGTGATACTGGAAAGCCAACAGTGAGTATTTCACATCACCCATCAAAATATTCAGCCTTCAAAATATTGCTTTTCAAATTATCTATTTTTGAATTTATACCTCTGAAAATACATTTTTTCTTTCAATATAGAATTCTGATTTTTTTTAAAATGGACCTTAAAGATATTGCGCTGAAGTGAAATACTAGATATGTGTACTGGAATCTGCTCTTAGATTAATAAAGTATGGTTTCTGCTTCTACTAAGTATTTTTTGGGTGTTCATTTCTTTTTGTATTTGTTTCCGTTCCTAGGCTTGTAATTCCCCTTAGGTGTGGAGTAAGAATTTTCTTTTTCTTCAATGTGACATGAAACACCACATGAACAGGGCAGTACAATTCTGAAATGCTATGCAGATTTATTTCTAATAACACCATTACATATTATTGATTTTGTCCCACGATTTAGCCCTTAAAGCTTTGCATAACGATTTGGATGCAAAATGTAGATCCTGAAAGGAATTACAAAAAGTATAAATATTATTAGAATAGCAGATCTTCTGTAAGAGTGACAAAAATATTAGCAATAATTTTAAAATATATTATTTTATTAAGTATGTTGTAAAAAAAAAAAATCCATTCCAAAACAATGTAGTGCTTTAAATACCGTAGATAACTGTAAAATACCAGTGCAGGATCAATATATACAATTTATATACAAATAAATACAAATCTTGGATGGAATTGAAGTTATATGAAGATTCAATAGAAAATAAATGAATAAATAAACTATAACTGAAAACTCTACTCCATAGCTTTTGGTGACTTTGACTCTCTTTGGTTTAGAGCTGCTCCTTCAATTAAAAGTAGCCCTTTGGCTCATTTTGAGTCAGGGAAAATATACTTTTAACTGTCCTGCATATTTCTTAGGGCATCTGGCACAAAGGAGTTGCTTAGGGAAATGTATGAGTTTTGAACTAGGATGTGAATTGCTTAGGCAGTCTTTGTCATTACATTTGTCCAGGACGTTACAGAGATCATCTTACAAGACAGCTCTCGTGACTGACTGTCCTCTTAACCCCATTCCACAAACAGAAAAAAGAAAAAAAAAGATCACTGATTCTTTTAAAATCTTGCTTAATTTGGTATATCAATTGTCTGTCAAGGAGCATGGAGGGAAACTGTGAGTTTCCCATTCTGTAGATTAGATTCTTCTTTTCTTTTGTGAACATAGCCAAGTTTACCAACACAGATTCTGATTTTTGTGAAACTTATTGCCATATATTGATAAGCCTACATATACTGTGTTGGTCCTCTAAGGGACTTTTGGATTGAATTCGTGGAAGCACTTCCTTCACAATTCTTTTCAGTTGCTAATTTCTATTATTCATTTTAGAAATGCTTTAGAATGAAAAATATATGTGCTATAATACAGATCTGTTCTGTCACCACTAACTGCTGTTAGAAACAGGGGAGGCTCTGGTTATCTGTGTAGTATTTAACTTTCAAGAACTGCAACACATTTTATTTGACAATGCCCTGAGAAATCAAACTTCCAGCCATATCTAACAGTATGATAAACATTCAAAGAGATGAGGATTTCAACATTAATCATGCACTGAGAGCAATGCAACTGAGAGAGACCAAGCTGATGCTGATGAAAAGCACTAACGGTGCTAATGAAAGTTTTCAATGTCTTCTACTGACAAGGCAGGAGGCATTGGAAAGCTGCTGCTTTGAAATGGATAAAGCATAGTAATTCAATAAATGTTCTTTATTTGTGGTCTTCCCAATCAATTTCTGAGCTTAGCTCTCGTAAGTAACGTAACGCCCTAGCAAACATTTGCATCTTAGCAGGCTGTTTAAGACTTGTATAACAGAGACCCAGAGGTCTGAAATGTTCTGTGTGCAAGAGCTGTGTTGGTCACCCCAGGCAGGGCCGGAAGAGCCACCTCCCCCTCTCTGCTCATCCTCCCCTGCTGGCACTGACTGATTGGGGTAACCTATACAAGCAGCAGGTACCATTTCCCCTGCTTTTCATGGTGCCTCTTTTATTTATAAGAAATAGATCAAAGCTCAAAAAGGCAAGAAGAGAATGTGTCAAGGACAGTAGGATTCAAGTCAGCTATGCTCTGATGAAAACTAATTAATGAATGTTTTTTTTTTCTGGAATTATCTCGAAGCCCAAAGAGGTTCCCAAGCTTTTTGCTCTTCTCTGTAATGAAATGGCTTTTTCAGCCCTGACCATGAGAAATGCAGGGAGAAGAAAATCCCTGGTCCCCAGTGATCGCACTGTGGTTTACCTTTCCTGCTGGCTCTCCCAGAAGGGAGGGCACAGTGATTTGTGTACCTGTAGGACATGAACATGTAGGTGAACTTTCCTTTCTCTGGGGGACATTTTTAGTATGCTTAGGGATATTTTTAGACAGTGGAAGTCTTTTCTAAGAACTTGTGTGGCACAACCACCCCAATTAGTTTAAAAACTTTATAACTCTAAAACATCCACAGTGCTGGTATTTTTCTTGAAAATTGAAATGAAAATATTGTGTAGAAATATCTATTCATTGCATAAAACTAGTGAGATTCAGTTACTGGTGCAGAATTAAATTGCTGTGTGTCAACAGTAATGAAAAGATCTCCATCCAAGATTTTCTCTATCTTTGGGGAAGATTATATGATAAAATCTGCTCTGCATCCCCATTTACATTATCCTTGTTTCTGGAGCTGCTAGTTGCAATGTTATTGTAAATTGAGATATAAATTGGAGAGTGCATGATTAAAACCATCTGGATGATATGCATTGTTTAAAGTCGTATATGATACAACATACCTGGCTTTCCCTAAGCTTACTGTTGACCTGGGCTGAGTAATTAATATCAAGGTCAGCTGGAAAAAATCTGATATTTTTCTCATTTCTATGGGTTTACTTTTCTTTTTTTGTTTTTACTAGCTGAAAGTTTAATTGCTCTAATGGAATTAAATACTGGACATTAGGATGCCTAATAAGCTAAATAATTTGCTTAAATCCAATTTGGATGCTGTCTAGTCACTGTAGAAGCAGCATTCAGCATGTTAGGTATTGGCATTGCTATATGAAGAAAATTTTAAAGCCATAAAAATTATGTATACTAAGGTAGTTGTATCTTTTTAGCAACTGTCCACTCAATTTCCCAAAGGTTAATTTTCATGCCAGCTTAGGGAAAATAGGATTCTGCAGTCCTTCTGCTCTGTTCTCAGGTCTCCAACTGATTTTAATTTCTCTAAATCAGCAGAATTCCTATAGGAGGGGGAAGAAAGACCAAGCACTAATAATATTTTAATGCCTTTCATTTTCAGAGCTAGTTGTACCACATTTACAACTTTACAACATAGCAGTCACTTCAAAGGAAATGAGCCTTATATGCCTCTAAAAATGATAGTTTCTGGCAATATGAAGAGTGTAAAAGCTACATGATGCTTTAAGGCATAAAAGAAGTCATTAGGCAGTCATGACAGAAATGATATATGAATTTTAGTTCTGGTAGATATTGTTTAATCTTTTCCCAAAATAAATCCTGAAGACATTTCATGTTCCTCGGTTCTGTCCCAGTGATTCAGCCTTCTTCCCGCTCTGTCACCTGCCAGGCCTGTGCAGAGCCAGGCAGCCTGTGCAGACTCAAACACTCCTCACACTGTCCTGCTGCCACGTTGGTCATCAGCTGCCTGCATGAGCTGTTGAGCTGCTACCTTTTAACCCTTTTCCTCCGGCAGGAGCCTCCAGAATCCCCCACTTACTGCATTTTCCCACAAGAAACCTGTAATTTCAGCTTCCGATGTTCTTGCCAGCTTCACAAATGTATCCCTACACAAATCCCTTGCTCTCCATCTTGCTTTTTCTAATAATTTTTCCCAAATGATCACTTGCCACTTCTTTCTTTTAGTACAGTCAGTTGTCTGTAGTTAAGATGGCCAGCTGGATGAATAAGGCACTGAATGAGGGAGGATTTTCAGCAGCAGTGATAAAAGTAAAGGGTTGTGTATTAACCAAGCAAGCATATATTTTGTTACATAATAATTTTACAGTGTTCCCTGTTATATCAGTGGCAGACATATTCTAATCTAATAATTTTCTTATCCTTTAGACTAACAATTTGTTAAACAGAATATTTTTAAATGAGGAGAGCAATCTTATGTAAGTTAATTTAGCAGGGTTTGAAAGCTTTGGTTATTAATAATTCATGGTGCCAAGTTACCACAAAGAATCTTCAAAAGCTGTTTTAACTTATTATTTTATTATTATTATTATATCTTCAGCTTTCCAACGGTTACTATCAGTTCATGCTTCACTTCTGAAAGGTGCAAAGGCTGTTGCCTTCTCTCAGAAGTGACTTTTTGATGCTTTAGTTACTTCCTTGCTGCCTTCATGAGTCTTTTGCTAATGCTTGACAGCCTGACAGTACAGTTTTTGCCTGGAAAGTAATTATGATGAGAAATTAAGTCAAAGGCATAATCTCTTAGATTATTTTTTAAGAACCAATCCTGTGACAGGTTTATGTAGCACCTTACTGGAGCACATACATACGTATAAATATATAGATATATACACACACGGTACTGTCTCTTTAGAAAGTGGAAAATTAAGAGATATCTTTCTTGCTACCTCTTTAGGTAAGTGGATGGGCAGCTTCAATTTGTATCAATTAAGCAATTTAGAGGAAATATGATTTTATTCTTAGATATGAATTACAATAATCAAGTGAATTAGAATAATTTCTGTGAACTGCCATTAGAACAGATTGTAACCATTAAGATTAAAGACAGCAAATCTCTGGGTTGGAGTAAATCAAATATAATTCACTGAACCAGAGAAAATTTTAGTTCAGAGCAGGGCTGAACTAAAACCTCACTTTTTGGTAAGGTTCCTCAGAGCCTTGTAAATGAAGTTTTGAATATATCTCCAAGGACAGAAATACCTTGATAGGAGGAAAGTATCTGAATAATGATTGATGGAAATGAATGCTTCCTGCAGGAATTATTTTGTAGGAATCCAGTTATCTGGAGAAACACAACTTTCAGTGTGAGCATGCCTATGCCTCAAAAATGTTTGTCTTTTTAGTCCTACTCTGAGCTTAGCCTTGTAGCCAAAAAGGATAGTTTACAGGAGATATCTGCAGAAGATGGGAGTTTTTTAAAGTGCAGAGGCATCTGTCCTGCAGGGGGCATGGAAAATGTGGCTTTAGGAAACAAACCAGTGCAGGAAATTCCTGTGAGACGTATCCCTCGGTGGCCTGGTGATGGTGTCATTCATGGCAGAATCCCGGGGCTTACAAATGCTTTGTGTCTTTGTAGCTGACTTTTGTCACTTGGGTTTTCCACTTTCTTCAGTTTTCTGGCTTTGCTGCATCCTCATGAACAAGCTACAAAAGAAAGGTCATTTTTCAGAGGCACATGTGTGAAAACATGAATGTAACATGAATGTCTTGTGAATGGCTTGGTGTCAAATGAAATGCACGATACATATTTCTTGTGTTTCCACGGATCATGAATGCAGAGGGATACACGAGGATACCGAAGAGCAGGTCTGATGAGTGTTATGAACTGGACTTAAGTATTTTTAATATTTAAATTTTTCAAAGTAATCTAAGAAAATAATCAGCCCTATATCTAGTTTTCTTCAACAATTACCTGGTAGCAATGGATACTGTTTGTAATTCTGTTTGGTAAATTCTGTGGGCTTCGGGTTTTTTTTCACTTTTCTTCATTGAACTGCTGCCTATATATCCTGAACTTGCTCTTTCTATGCTTTTCATTGTAATTTTATGAAGTAATGGATAATGTCCAACTCAGGAATGGGATTTCAGGTGTAATGCTAATGAGAAGTGTCTGGTATAATTTGTAAGAACATAAGTAGTTCTACGGCACAACTGTGTGTGAGCTTACCCAGCAGAAACAGTTACAGAGGAAGTGTGGGACTTCTGCCAGCGTGAGCCGCATACATTAAACTACAACCAGAGCTGGAAGCATTCCGTGACTTTGGTGCATAATTTATTATATTAGTCCACTTGTCTTTCCCTTCTGAAAGAAAGCCAATAAGTGGGTTCATTTAATCTTATGTCCAGATTTGTGCTTGAAAGTGAAGTCTTGTACACCTTCCCTGTCCAGGATACAACTGCTAGGGGCCAAGCTGGGCTAAGGAAAGAGGGAACTCTGCAAGTTTTACTCTGTAACTGCCACTGAATTGAGGACTCATCAGACACGAAAGGAAGACCTCACAGTTCCATGCAGAGTCCCATGGCAAAGCGACAGTCTAATTTCTGTACCCACTTTTGGATGGTTTTATGGTTCCCCTCCTTAGTATCGCAAAATATCTTATTCTCTGGTCATGGAATTAGCAAAAGAAAATGACAGCAAGTATGCAGAGCTAAAAATTGTCGTAATTTTGTTAAAGTGTGGAACTTAAAAATGAGAGGGTGTGTTCATCCATGCAGAGACCAGCAACCCTGGTCACTAAAACAGCCAGCCTGTGAGTAGACAAGTACTGATTCATCGCACAAGTTTTCCTGCAAATGAACAAGGTCTCCTTCAGTTAAAACAGAAGTTCATCTCCATCTCTCTGATAACTTTAGCTGTTCATAGATCCTTGAGCAATGTCTTTATAGTATCTGCAAAAACACTGGAGACTTCTAGGGTCCATTTAGGAAACTAAACTGAGGATGACAGCATAAGATACCCCAAAAAGGTCTTGATGAGCTCACCATTTCCTTCCTTCACACTTCTGGATTTTCAGCTTGATGAGAGCTTTATACTGACAACATAGAACCTTGAGGAGTGGGCAAACATTTACTTTCAGTGTATCCCCTCAAGGGCAGTACAGAATCCTTAGCCAATAAATTATCTTAATTAGTCTGTCTATTTATAATAAAAATGTACAAAGGAGAAGGCAAACTACAGTGCAGAAAACTGTCATATTCAAATGAGTGAAATTAATTCAGTAATATGTAAAGAAAGTTTTTGAACTAGTCTGTAGAACCTTCAGGCATTGTTCAAATGTCTGAACTAATTTTAGATTATGTACAAAATCAGCTGTACAAATACATATAGCGTCCTACACGGGGTGGGTCTGTGTGATTTTTCTTTTTCCCCCACTTGAATATTGCACCATGAATAGGCTAGTGCTGTGTCAAATACTGTGCAGTAATCTGCTATGTCAATCTTTAAAGGGATCGTTAATTACCTTGGGAAGTGGCTTTCTTTCATAGCAAGAAATTACAAGAATTCTGGGTCAATGAGATGAGGTAGCTTATTTACATATTCCAAGGCTAGTCACATGATTTTTATTGAGCCAATTATGGCAAAGATTGCCAAGTGTACAGTCAGTTTGTATAGCATTGCAGTTACCAAAAATGTGTCTATCAATGAAAATAAATTTGTAGCTATGGCAGTCATTTTCTGAGTGGCAGGCTTTTTCCTAAATTTGTCTTAGGAAAGATGAAACAATTATTATTTGAGCTTTCCAGCACCAGTGATTTATTTCATTTCACACTGACAAAACTGTGTCTGAGTTTTTGTATTATAAATAGTGGTAGATATGCTAACACAGGCTTTAATTCTGAGAATGTACAGGCCTTAGGTACATGGTGTCCCACTGGTATCCCAAGTTTCTGTTATAACCTATGAAGAACTATACTTCTTAATTTGAATACAGAAAGCAGTTTTTAAAAGATTAATTATATTACTGATGTAAATACTGACTAGGTAACTAATGTGCCGTGGCTGCTGCTCATTATATCAGACTCAATCATTTCATTGCTGCCTTGTCCTCCTCCTCATTTGTTTCATCTCCATCTGCTCACTCTCTCATATTACTTGCACTGCATCATATGAGGTACCCAAGCTTACTGGGGCAAAATGTTGTCTTCTATGAAAAATATGGTCCAGCTCTACATAATACTGCAATATAAATACAATAGTAATGCTTATGCTGCTACTAATTTTACCATTTTTCTCTCTGTTTGAGTCTTGGAAAGTATAATTCCTATTTTGGACCTGGTTTATCTATGTATCAGTGAAAGTTAAGAGCAGAATTGATGACATCTCGCTACAACTCCTTAAAAGAAGGGTGCTAGTCTAAGCTAGTCATCAGAGCTTGTGTCATTACTCTTACAAGTGGTATCATAAGAGGCTGGTATTTCTCAGGATGTAATGAATGGCATTTTCAGAAGATGATTCATCCTGCCCTAATGTAGTAGAGCTTAGTCACCTAATGGAGTTGTCTCTGTAAACTGCATACTAAGACCATAGGAAAAACTTAAATTTGGTGCCTAACTTGTTTGAATCACACTGCAAGTGTTCTGGGTGAGCCCCCATTTCTGATGCTGGGCTGGTGTTGATCCAGCTGCTAGGAAATTATTTTTATCTTGCATTATCATGGTCCTACAAGCAAAAATTTTAGCAGTAAATGTCCTGTGTTTTAGTACTTACATCACAGCATATCATTAAACAATTTACTTTATCAATTAAAATGACCTTTTAGTTGTCTCATAAAAATATCTGTAGAGATTATAGTTCATTCTGTCTTTTCCCTACTGCTGTGCCATCAACACAGATGCAATATTCCTCTCAGAAAGGGCTGGGTAGTGTATTAATGTAGCAGTGTGGAGATCTAACAGTGAAACAGTCATGGGGCTTCAAGCGGCTGACACTGATAAAGCATGAAAGAGGTAAACAAGAAAGATAAAAATAGTGGGATGATTTGATATCAATTCTTATTTTCCTTCCTATCGAGAAGGCTTTGTTATGTTGGCTCTGTTTCTTTACTGCCATTTGCCAGAGCAATGTTTTATAACTAGAAAATACAATAAGCAGTGGTGATGTAAGCACATGAAAGGTTAGTGAATTTGATTTGGAATTGGAAATACCTCTTTGTAATAAAGGTCATGATTTCAAATTATTGCAAACTAGTGTGTCTAAGGTTTCTCTTTGTCTGCCCTGCTCTACATTGTGTCTCCTGAGCTGAAAATTTACTTAAAATTAGGAAGCAAATAAAAAGAACAAGATAAACCTATGAGGAACATCAGGGGAACTCTTGTTCTGAAATCAGTGGCACTATTCCCAAGGAAGTTAATTTCAAAACAGGTCTGTCAGTTATCTGAGTTTCAGCTGACAATTTAATGTATGAGTAGCCTTCTGGAACAAAAAAATGTGGGTTCTGGGCTTTTCTCTGCCATTCTTCTGTCGTGCGTATCACTGTTGTTGCAGAATATATTTAGCTGGTTGCATTAGTCACTGGAGATTGTGTTCTTATGCTTCTATATGCTTGACTTCATATATGTTTGCATATTCAACTGTGCAGGCAATAAACATCATGGTCATTGTAATAAAAAGCTATCTCTGCTTTTACTGCATCAGCTAACTGTGATACATTGGTACATCTATAAAGAGTTGGTTTGTGATAGCAAAATGCAGGACTATTTTATCAGCTGGTTTCTGGAAAAAGATTGATTTTCCTCAGTGCCAATTTTTGAAAGATATATGCCACCAGCATTTCTATGGGTCCTGCACTCAAACAGAACTGAAGAGCTGAGTCTTGTGCTCATTACAGTCCAGCTGTTGACTTTTGTCTTTGGATCAGGCCATACATCCTAACGATGAGGGTGTCTGTATGCAATTTCCAGGATTACGATTTTTATGGGTATGGTAATGTATGTTAGACTGTGCTAAAGAAATGGGAAAAATAGAATTTGTACTAGGCAGAATTCACCACAAGATGTCTCATGTCTCACTACAGATTTTTCACAAAGGTAGGGAGCTATCCAGCTAAGTCTGGTGAGTGCAGCGCGAATTACATGATTTAGATTCTTCTGGAGAGTGTGTTAAAAGCACATAAAAATAGACTGGATGTGGAATCCAGACATGACGAGTGTGTTCTTCAAGGGCTGATTAAAAATAAATGCACGGAGACTAACATCACTGAATATTGAAAAAATTCTCAAGAAAGGAAGGAAAATGAACAGTTAAAGCCAAAGTACAGCACTAGAAGAATGATTACTCATTATAAAACAGGGTGATCTAATCTCATTTGTTATTTCTTACTGCCTTTACTATGTAAGATAAGAGAACTCTATGGCTGAAGTGTCCACTAAGAGTATTTTCCACCCTTGTAACCTTTAGGGGTGGGGTGTGTACCTTTAAGTAACTGTTTTATCTGTTGGCTCTGGGGATCCAGACTAGAGCCCACACATGCATGAATCTGTACAAGCCTTGGGCACAGTTGTCTATTCTTATGTGTATTGCTGTATATGTATTTTTAAATAGAACTCTTTTGTGTTCCTATGTGTATGACTTCTCTCAGCACTGGTGCAGACTCTCCTCTTACTCTAGGATGTTACTTGAGTGAGGACAGATTCAAGGCCAGCTACCAATTTTCTTTATAGCTGTTAAATAAAAGCTTTAAGTGTTAATTGTTTTCATAGTTATCCATATACAAAAGACCATGTACTTCAATTCCCAGTTTTGGAAGGACTGGGGGGTCAGGGTGGGTAAGTTGTGGGACTGTAGGGAACTTCTACTGTGGCCAAAAATGAGAACACAAGTTGATTGTATAAATCAAATGTATTTCACATATCTGATCACCCAAACAAGCAGATATGCTCAGGATAAATGCTATGTATTGACAAGTTTTTAAATATAAATAAATACACTAAACTTATGGGGTTGGGGGTAGGTTAAGGAATCTAATTTTAAACTCTATGATGGACTCTTTTGTTAACACACAACTACAATGCATCTCCAAAACTGCAGCCATAAAAGTCCATGGCAATCCATAGAGCAAAAATGAAGAATGATTTTTTTTTTGTCTTGTAAAATCACAGAATCACACAAGAATTCATGGAGGTGTTTAAGGAAAGACTGGATGTGAGAGTTAGTGCCATGGTCTAGTTGACGTGGTGGTGTTAGACCATAGGTTGGATTCAATGATCTCAGAGGTCCTTTCCAACCTAACTGATGCTGTGCTTCCGTGATTCCATGTTGAGATCTTTCCCACCCCGGCCAATAGTGGCGATCAGCGTGCCTGCCCGGGCCCGTCCGAGCTGTGGCTGTTGGCAGTGTCGGGGCTGCTTCCCGCTGGCTCCGTGAGGGGACGGGACGGGACGGGACGGGGTGCACCTGCGGGAGCTGCCCGGCCCTGTGCCCGCCCGTCGCACAGGTGTGTGTGTCGGTGCACAGAGGGACCCGCGGTGGCCCTCGCCCCGCAGGAGGAGGGGGAGAAAGAGCGGAGGGTTCCCTTACTAATCACGGCCGCGGTGCTGTGCCGTGGGAGCCGTCCGGGGGTCGAGCAACTCCCTTCACAGCCCGGCCCGGCGAGGCCGCTGCTCCCGGGGCGGGGCGGGGCGGGGCCGGCCCGGCCCTGTCGCCGCCACGCTCC
>VYZP01049223.1:0-22168 GCA_013400635.1 Hypocryptadius cinnamomeus | reverse complement strand
GGGGACCCTCCGCGCTCCCGGGACTGCGGCCCGGCCACGGGGCTCCGGCGGGCAGCGCTGCCGCCCCCGGCCCCTGCCCCACCGTGCCCACCGCGCCTCTCAAGTTTATTTTTAGCACCGGTTTATGTAACTGCCAGTGCCTGTATTTCCAGCCCCGTGCGACTCCTTTTGGTAAAAGATTATCTTTTCGAAAGGCGCGTCGCTTGCAGATAGATGGGCAACCTGAGGAAAACCCGGTTTTTAGCAACCACTTACTGATGTGTCATCCAGTACCAGTTAGAAAATCGCTCTGTCAGTTTTGTTTTCTAAAAGTCAGCTGGTACGTGCAAGGAGCAGGGAGCAGTTTTACTTGGTTTAGTTGTCTCCATATGTCACAGTTACTGATGTGTGTGCAAACGAATCCTGTGTCTCTAATTGAACATGATCTTCCGTCAATCAGTTTTAAACAGGTGTGGCTAAAAAGTGATTTATTTAATCGATTTTCTATGGGGGTCTCTTTGTGGGAAACGACTAAGAGAAAGCTTTTTGGAAGAGCAGTGAGATTCCTTTCAAGCTGTTGAAGGTGCTCTGTGTTGTCAGATAAGGAGGGCAGTAGCATCATTCGGTGATCCCTCACCATACTGAGGAGGTAAGACCTAGAGGGGAGCATTTGGCTGTTGGGGATGGATTATATATAGACTTACCAGGTGCATGCACAGTTACACATACAGAAAGCCCTTGTAAAGAGTTTATTTTAATCAACTGCAAGCATTAGAATAATAAAAGAATGCAATAAGAAGAGGCCTTTTAAGATAGCAATTATTTTTTTATCACAATAATTATTTTTCAGGAAAATGTAACAAAATAGGAGTAGAAAAAGCCTCACCAGGGTAAGGCTATGGTAATCCCAGACACAATTTCTGCTTTTGTAGCACCATGAAATCTCAGATGGTATCAAATATAAAACCTTACGGTCAGGATCAGCCTTAGTATTGAGACTTGGTTGTCTTTTTAATTTTTTTTTTTTCTCCCAAGGGTTTCAATATTTTCATTTGGCAAAACCTGTTGTGTAGCTTGGCTTTGTTGGGTTCTTTTGATTTGAACATCAGTTATTTGACCACTTCATTTACCTGTTTGTTCTTTTGAACCCCTAAATACTGTTAAGATTCAAGAAGGGAATTTTGTTGCGTTTTTTTCTGGTGATGTTTCTCTGATGTTGGTGTGTGATGTTTGTTTTGCTTTTAATTCTATTTCTTTTGTTTGCCTGAGGAAGTTATAAAGATTATGTCAGATATTCATGTCGAGTGTCTCTTTTTCCTGTTATGTGTCAGCAAGATGGATTGGTAGTTTCCATTCATTTCCTGGGTGCTAGATGATTACGTCAGAGCAATCTCCATGACATTTTGGGTTGGCAGTCTTGTAATTAGCCTTGCTAAAAAGCTAATAATAGAATTTAATGATACTTAACTGTGTTTCATCTTCCAGTCACCAGTCTTTTGGGCAGATGACATGCTTTGGGATGTCAGGGCATAGAAAACCACATAGTAGATGCCTGTGTTTCACTTTTTAAAAAAGTATTTTTATTTCATTTTATTAAACAAAAATTCAGCTCCTGGGAATCTCATTAATTCAACAGCATTAAGTCTAATAGTTAACTTCATTAAATAGATGGATTTTTCAGATTTTGCATAGAGTTGTGTTCTGATTTGCCTTGAGCAATCCTCTTGCACTTAGTGTTTACCCAGGATGGCACTTACTGGGTTGTACAGAACATGTACATTGCCTTTGCTTGTTCTTTTCATTGAAAGGAGTGGTGAAAGTAAGATTTCTTCACCAAAACAACTTGTATGTTTTCAGTTGTAGCAGGTTTCAGAGATTAGGTTCTCTTCTATTTAATTTATTTCTTGTCTGTGATATTTTGGACGTACATTTTCTGTGTAATTTTGTTTCTGTAGATGAAATATAAAAATGAGTCATGTAACATAGCCCTATTTTGGTCTGTAAAGTCTACATGCAAATGTAGACTAGTGAAGGAAATACATTTCTGTGAATGCAATTTCACATTTTTTCTCACAATGAGTATTGTCCTTGAACATAGGATATTAAATACTATCATTTATGAGGGTTTTTTAAAAAATCCTTTTTTTTTTCCTGCTTGCTTGTTGTATGGGATTAATGCTCTTTCTGGAGTTTTGAGGAAGAGTAACAGATCTTTACCTCAGCAACTGAGGTTTTCTTGAGTGATTGGGCTTGTTTAATTGGAGCCATAGAGTGCTTCAAGTTAAGCCAGGTTATCTTAATGTGACTCAATTAATGGCTCCATTGTATTGAGTTTGAATGAAGTTGCTCAAAAATAGTAAAAAAAAGAATTTTTCTAATGATTTTCCTTTCTACATGCCTGCTAGTAGAAAACTAAAAAAATAAAGTACCAGTAGCAGGACCTGTCTTGATGAGCATCTCATCAGCAGTGGGTCTCTGGCTGCTGTGAGGCTGTCATGTGGCTGCTCATCCAGAACCCCTGTGCCACATCAGAGGTGTTGCAGCAGCCCTGAGTGTCAGGCCATGGGGTTGAGATGAGTGTCTGCTCCCAGGGCAGCCACAGGCATGTGCTGAGACCTAAATAACAACCTGTGTCATCTGACAGGGATGTACTGTGAGTGCTGTGTTCATCCTGGAAATTTTCTGGTTAGCCTTTAAAATGCTGCTTCCTGCTCGTACATTCCTACAGCCCTGGTGCAGCATTGCTGCCAGGCTTTCATTCCTGAGCCAATCTGCTTCCTCAGCCCATCTGCCCCCATGCCATCCAGGGACAGATGCAGCTGGCTGGCAAGGCACAGGTGCTCAGGAGTGTGATCTGAGAAGTGCAGTCCCAGGGCAGAGGCAGAGACTGCTTCCTCTACTGGAATGCTTGATTTTTTAATGGGGTTTTGGCTTTTTTATTTGGGTTTTTTTTGGGTTTTTTTTGCTTGATTTTTTAATGGGGTTTTGGCTTTTTTATTTGGGGTTTTTTTTTTGGGGGGGGGATATTTTGTTTACTTTTTTGGTTGGTTTTTGTTTGTTTGCTTTGAATTTTTTTGGGGGGGATTTTCTTTGTGGTTTTTTTGGTTTTTGTGGCTTTTTTTTTTTTAATTTTTATCTTTGAGTTAAGTGCTCTGATATGGGAAAGGGAAACTGACTGAAGGAAAGAAGTTTTGTGCTCTGTACTTGGGACTCTACTATGTTTCTTTGTCTACAGTCTTTGCTCAAGTAACTATAGTGTATTTACCAAATATTTGGTCAGCTGTGACTTGGTGGGCAGCTGAACTATTCTATTCTGAATATCTGGTAGGTTTCGTAGGATCTAGTAAGGAGTCAAATTGTGCTATTCATTTTGGCTGTAACAAATTTATTGTCTGCTAAGGTGTCTCTGCTTAAAGCCCCTGCAGGTTCAGAGCTGCCTGGAGAAGCTGTGGCAGCCTGGTCCCTGGCAGGTTCAAGGCCAGGCTGGATGGCCTTTGAGCAGCCTGGCCCATGGAAGGTGTGCCTGCCTGTGGTGGGTGGGCTGGAACTAGATGAGCTTTAAGATCCCCTCCAACCCAAACCATTCTATGATTCACAGGTATTGGCAGCAACTGTAGGAAACTTGTACAGGAATCCAGCAACCTTGCTGTAGGTTGAGAAGAACTGCTTCTTTTTTTTTTTTTTTTTCCCAGCTGGTTTCCTAGCTTTTATGTAGGTTCCATGAAATGAAGATACATTATAATGTTAGTTTTCTCTGGATTATCTCTAAAGGGTGTAGGCACTGTTTCTTATCTCCCAAATCAATTTCGAGTTCTTCCACTGGAGAATTTTGAGGGTTCAAACAGTTGCTTTTCTTTAGTCTGTTTTTAAAAAAGTGCTGAAAACAACTGCAGCTTAACATATAATAAAATATATGGTCCCTTCCAGTGTTGGACTTTTATTTGTTGAAGGTCTCCTAGGTCATACTTTTAGGCACAGGTAATGACTTGAATGAGTAGATGTGTTTGCATAAGGAGCATTAGGCGCACAAGCGGTAAAATATTTTAAAAATGTGTATGAGGTGGAAATTACAATCAGAAGAGTGGAAAAGCCCTAAGTATGATATTCTATGAGGGAAGAGTGAGACTTGGGCGGAGGCAGTGACCCTGTGGGCTCCCTTTTTCTTTTTTGTGACTCAGGTTTGGAAGAGTACTACTGGCTCTGTGCTCCCATTTTCTTCCTGTCCATAGCACTAATACCCTGAAATCTCTGGTATGCTGAGGAATTCTCAATACATGGTTTATTCTTTTTTCTTTTTGTTTTTTAATCTTAAAGTCAAATGTGAAGGTGACAGGAAATAGGTTCTTTATTTGAGTCTATTCAGATATGTAATAAGCATAGAACTGCTAGTTGAGGGCTCAGTGCTATTTAAGCCATTTCCCAATGTGCCAGTTCTTGCTCGGTGGGCTGGTTGCTTTTTTAAACTTGTTATGACAGATGTAGCTTGGGAAATACACGTCAGTCTAATCCTTTAGCTTCCAGTAGAGATGTTTTCTAGAACGGTGAGGCTAGTGTCTCATGTTTTCAGAATCTAGAGAGTGATCAGTTCTGCATTGTTTCTTTCTGGTAGATGTTAATAATTTTGACCTCTTTAAAATACCGTGAAGTGCACTCAAGGATTCTTTTAGTGGTTTCACATGCTAGTATGGATTATTTAGAGTGTCAAAACTGTTTAAAAAATAAGTGGTATAAATGTGATGTATTAGACCTAAGATGTATGCTGACTGCCATATAAAAGCCAGGAGGAGATACTGACACACTTTCATTAACATATGTAAACAGTTCAATTATGCAAATAGTGTTTCCTTTTATTTCCAAGTAACAAATATATGATTACAGTAGTTATACATAAAATATACACTTCTGTTTGCTTAGGTGAATTCCTAGCATATTTGTATTTTCTCTGCAAACCAATTAAACACTAATTTATTTTAGGATAATACTTTTAATGTCTTCACTGAAAAAAATATTTGCCATTTAGACATGAAGTATTGCATTCTCTCTCTTTTTTTTTTTTTAAGTGGGCTGGAGGAATGTCTAGATTTGGCACATCCCAAACAAGGAATGGATGTCAAAAATGAGACATTCTGCCTTGAGCTTAGCTTTAGTCAGTAACTTTTTCTTTTGAGGAGGAAATTTTGAATCCTGGCAAAAGAAAGACTATGAAGTGAAAGATGCGATTTAATTGTTCTTGTATCAAATTTACTGTACCCCAATGCTTAAGAAGAAACGAGATCATTCTGTGAAAATTGAAAAAGAGAGGCTACCTTTTGAAGTATGTGCACAGTTTTCCTAAGTCTGCTTTCTTCTTCACTGTCTCTGCTGTCTTAACAGCTCCAGGTCTGAAGAGCAGTTGAAGAATATGCAGAGACCTGAAGGAGATGCACCACTTGATTCCAGCACATAGATCTAGGTGATGTGACTGGACACCTCCCATCCCAGTCTTCCTTTCTGAACCTGCTAGTACCTATTTTCCTTCTGACATCTGTGATTCTATGTGCTGTGGCATCAGGGACTGTTCAAATTTTATCAGGCTGAGTTCTCAAACTGCTCCTGGCAAAGAAGCTTTTAGTTAACCTGTAGTTCACTGAAACTATTCTACTAGTGTATAACTTAGTGCCATACGTGAAAAAGCGTTCCAGATTGTGATATCTGGGACCTCAAAATACTCAGTTGTCTGTTATAATGTGAGGAAAAGCATAATCTAGAATGAAAATCCTGAAGATATTTTCTGTGAATTTGTTGTGCCTCATGCCTGAGCTGTTTCTTCATTCCTCACCTTAGTCAGAAAAAGCCACTACCTTCACAAGTGTTCCTTCATTCTACTTTAGGCTGATTATTTTTCTGCTTCATGGTTGCTACCAAGTGATTTTGGCTTCTATGGACACTTTGGTAGTATTGGAAAAAAACTAAAGCACAGGGCCATTCCACTTTTGTGAGACCCCACTGGAGTACTGCATCCAGCTCTGGGGCCCCCAACGTACGAATAATGTGGACCTGCTGGAGGGAGTCCAGAGATGGATCACAAAGGAGATCAGGGGGCTGGAGCATGTCTCCTATGAACACAGGGTGAGAGAGCCGAGGTTGTTGAGCTTGGAGAAGTGAAGGCTTTGGAAGGACCCTAGAACACCTTCTACTGCATAAAGGGGGCCTACAGGAAAGCTGGAGAGGGACTTCTTATGAGGGCTCATAGTGATAGGACAAGGGTTTAAAGTGAAAGGGTGTGGATTTATAATAGATGTTAGGAAGAAATTCTTCACTTTGAGGGTGGTATGACACTGGAACAGGTTGCCCAGGAAAACTGTGGATTCCCCATCCCTAAAATTGTTCAAGGCCAGGTGGATGGGGCTTTGGGCAACCTGGTTGAAGGATTGGGAACCAGATGATCTTTAAGGCTTCCTTCCAACTGAGGCCATCCTGTGATTCTCAGAATTGAACAGGCTTTTCTCCTGGTCTGCTACTTGAAGAAGAAGTGGCCTTTGTGCATCCTGAAGGAGATTGAAGTGTTTTGTCATTTCTTCCAGAAAAGAATCAAGGAAGCTTGATAAATAATGCAAGGATGAACAGTTGCCAGCAGCTGTGTTACAGGGCAAAAAAATCCCAAGGGTATGTAGCAGGATAGTCAAGTTTTCAGTTTTTGTACAACTTACTGAAAAAGTTAAGGAATTGCCCAGCAAGGTATGCAGTCTATCCTAGTGCTCTTTTTCTGGGAACAGTGAACTTTTATTATGATATCTGAACATCTCATGATGCTGTTTTTGATAAGAGAGTGATGGAGCAACAGAAGATTAAAGTTTTACATCCTGACTCATATGAATTGGGTAGACTAAGCAGCCTCTGAAGTCAAATGGAAATGGTTTTGAGAAACTAATTAGCTAATCAAAGAAAATAATTTCAAGATTATTGAAATAGGTTATATATCAAAAAGCTAAAGTTTTTTAGCTTTATGTGCCTTTCTCTTGCTGGCACATTTTTCAGCTGTTAAAACTTCACATGAATAAGGAATTGCCAGTAAACTTTGTTTACTCTGTGATCACATTGTTCTGGCAGGGCTCATTTGGTCTCTGTCATCATAGCCCTGTTTCAACCTGTGTGCACAGCTGCAACTTCTTTCCTTGATAGGTTTCTTCTTCCATTCCCACATGTTTGTAGGAAAAATATAAAACCTGCTGCCTTTTTTTGTTTTGTGTTTTGAAATATGCAAGTGCTGGGGACTTCAGGAAGCCACATTTTTTGGGAGGAGGAATGCCCTTGACTGGAATGCAGAAGTTTAAAGCTAAGGGACAGTTTATTTCATGCTCTTCCTTTGTGAATGGATAATTGCTTTGCAACTCTACTTAAGAATAAAAAAATAAATCACGCTGTTAGGTCTGCAGTAACTTCGTGTACCAGATGTCAGTATTGGCCTGTTGGGACACATAGCAAGACAAATACATGATTTGATAATCTGATGCTGGTTTTATCTCAGCATTAAACCACTAATCCAACAGAGCTATAACCTGGAGAAACAATTAAAAATTCAGAACCACTGTGTGTTTTCTTGGGAATTCTTCTTTATCTGTCTGTCTTCCTGTTGTGCTGTGATGGCTTACATGAGCAGTGCCTGCAGAAGTTATGTTTGTACTTCCACTGGAATGTATTTCTGCTGTGCTTAGTATGCATGTGGTTTACAAACACTAACAATATCGAGGCCATATGCTTCATCCTTTGATGGGTTCTCTGGAAGTAAAGTGGCAAGCAGATGTGAACAAGGCAGGCAGGCTTCTGTTTGCAACAGCTGAATGCCTGCTTGTCCTACAAACGATGCACTTATGTTTAAGTGAGAAATTGTTAATCCAACTAATCCTGAGTGATTAAGGAGTTTGTATCGTTGTTTATAATCTAAAATAGTAGGCTTGAAGTAATAATCAGTTTTTCAGCTAAACAATTCTTGCTCATTGTACATCATGCAGGATTGAGGAGATGGGTGTCCATATGATACATAATAAATGACAGCCAAAGTAGAATTGTAAGTAGCTTTAGCTGTGTTTTTCAGCCTTAAAAGCAGAGTGATGTTTAAAAAGCTTTATATGCTCTTGCAGCATCTCTCAGATCCACTGAAATGCATGATGGCCCAGCTTTCATCATGCATGGTTTTTTATTTAGTGGAGATGTGGTAACCTCACAGATTGCGAGTAAAAAGTCCAGCTGAAGTGGATATACCATATTTCTGGCACTCAAAAAGTTGTACATGAGACATACTGCTTTAAGGAGGAATATCTATTGAAAACAAAGTCCTTTGTATTTGCACATAGTACAGTGACCATGGTGTTGGACAGTGACTAGGAAAGCAATTCTAGCACTTGCTGTCTCTGGTGGGCAAACTGCCTTTGCTAAGAGCACTTCTATTTACCTGTGGATCAGAATATATTTATTTTCAATGTAAAATGCCAATAAACCTGCAGTAGAAAAATGACTGTATGTATTAAGGCTTTTTAGAATCTATTAGTGTAAAAAAATTTTCAGTACTGGTTCAAAACTGACTCTTAATTCTGGATTCCACCCCCTGGGGTATGAGGCACCGTAAAAATCCTTCCTCGTTATACAGTATGAAAACTCGGGTTGTGGATTCCACTTCTGGTTGCCAGTCTGGACAGCTTATTGTCTGTAGTTCTGTGTGAATTGTGTAAATGTATCATAAATATCCATTGCCTGATTACTATACATTGTATATTTATATGAAAATGTTGTTAACCATATGCACTTGCTAATGTACAGCCAATTATAAATGTAGTATAGCTATGTTTTAAAAATATTATTTTTCTTTCTCTCTTGTTATTTCTTCTTGCTTCTCATCCATGTCAGGTTAAAGAGTATGTATGAAGGCATTCAGAGTTTTTAGTTCTCTAAGTAGTAATTAAGAAAACAGCAGCTACCAAGAACAGAAGTCAGCCTAACAGTATTCTGCCATCCAGATTTTATTTTTTTCTTTCTCTATACAGCATATTGAAACACCTGTTGTTTTAGGTTGGTAGGTTTCATGCTGTCTCTAAAAAGGATCAGTCATACATTTTATTTTTTATTGTTCATACTTTGCATAATATTTTGGGGATTTCTTCAATCAATGTATATTTTGGCTCTTTATAAATCAAGTATTGAATATTAGAATCAGTAAGTGGAACTCAGCTTCCCAGTATAGTTATTTTGGGTAGAAATAGGGATTTCTGTGACCTGTCTGTAGCAATTTAGGGCTCAGACATGACTGAATTAATTCTGCTTGAAGATTTCTTAATCACGGGCCAGCTGAGCTGCAGTAACCAACAACATGAATTTGCAGCCTGTGGGGAGTATGAGGTGAAGTAATTGAGCTTGACCTGCTTTAGTCAAGACTTAGTCCAGGATGTGTTAGTTTTTTGGGTTTTACAGAGTGCATGCACAGGCTGTCCGTGACAGGGCTGTGCTGAGAAGGGGGAGCCTCACAGGGTGCAATGGCTCGTGGCTGAGCCTGACCTACCAAGTGCAGGTCTGTGCAGGAGTTCGGCTCTGTGCAGAACCACGTGTGGACATGCCCAAGCTTTGGCACATATTAATAGTACTTTGATCATACCTACATAGATTGAGCCAGATGTCCAGAGCCTCTCCACTGCTCAGGTTCTGCTTTTCCTGTTCCTGTGAGGAGTGTCCTTGGCCCTGTTGGGTGTATCAAGGCTCTGCCATGAGAGCAGGCCTGAGGCTACTGCCATCATGCATTCAGAGTGCACAGACGTGAGTCTGAGCACCCGAGGGCTCAGGGCAGGACTGGGGAGCTTGGGCTGCATTAGGCTGTAGGCCATAAGCATGTTCCATGTGGGTGGTGTGGGGACATTCCAGCTGTTAGCATGGGCCCTTTGCCAAGTGCTCACGCTTGACTGAAGTCAGCACTTCAGTCGATCACGGCGACTCTTTCCAGAGCATTTAGCAAAGGCAGATGAGATTTGTAGGCAGATTGACCTTGGGCCATGTGAGTGGTTTGGGGACATCTGCAGCTGGCAGAATGAATGTACAGAGCTGGGCTGTGAGCTCTGTCAGGCTTTGCCTTGGTAAAGGGATCTGACCACTCAAGCAGGATGGACACGTAGCCATTAATGCCTTGCTGTCAAATGGTAGTTGTGAAATTTGGCTTCTCTGTAAAGCACTAGGAGATTTGTGCATGAACAGTTATACTAGAGCTAGATTGTTAACTTGTTATCTTGGCATTGTTAATGATTTATCTTGGTATTGATGGAGTTTAATCACATGCTTCAGTGCTATTTGAAATCACAAGGCTTTCCTGAGGTTGAGTGCTGAATGAGTTTGGTGCTGATAGAATCTTTTTCTGGAATCACTTCATTTTAATAGTCGATACTGCAGCTTTAGTCAGTATTTCTTTTGTTTCTGAATTGATTATGATTGTTGTGTGATTAGGAGTAGATGGAAATCATAGAGCAGAGACACTTTCTTTAAAAAACTAAGTATGTTTACATATGCAAGTGTGTATGCTCAATGTGTTGCCAGAAAAAGTCATGTTTACATGGTTGACTTGTATCCATAGGTTTGTTCACATGTACTTTTTATCTTGAATACCAATGGCAAAAACATAATGCCTCAAAGAATTTATTCATTTACACCAGAATACTTAAATTGTTATCACTGAATGTGTGCAAGCACCTTTCCTTGCAGAACACTTTGAACTGCTCTTTGTAGTAATTTAAATTGCTCCAATAATGAGATTGCATCCAAGACTGGCTAAAAAAGTATGTGCTTGTACATTTATGTAACAGTATGTATTTTATATAATATCCTTTATTGTCTTCATAGAGGTGACCAAAAACCAGCTATTATAAATTTTGCCTTGAAGATTGTCAGTGTCAGAGCTTCACAAGATCTAAAAATTTTAGACTCATTCATCCTTAAAACACTTCTCTCACCACTTGAGCTTTTTTCAAGATATTTGATAAAGCCAGCAGCATATTTACTGTTATTTTACAGGTCTGTGCAAAGGAGATGATCCTTGTTAGGGTAAACCATTATGCACTGTTTCATGAGTGGAAAGAGATTCAGTCACATATTGAAGAAGAGTAGCTGGGTTTCCTTCAGCCAATAGACTTTGCAATTAGTTTTGAGAATACCATTGCGTGCCTTAAAGAGCTGTTTTTATGCTCTGCTGTCTTCACAGCAAAGTGTACAATCTCCCCTCTGTCTTGTAGGCATTTCCTGTACTAGGAAATTTTTGCTGAAATTTCCCACTCTTGCTACTCCTGTTTCAGCTCACTGGCTGCTGTGCCAATGAGGGCACTTGGGACTTCCTCTTAATTCAAGCACTGCATTGTGTAAACTTCTAAACAGGGTCAGACAACATAGTGTTGCCAGCTGCACATCTGCAGCCATCTGGATTTGTGGCAGGAGCAGTAAAATAGACATTGTGTAGCAGAGTTGAAAGAGTGACAAAAGTGGTGCAAATCATATTTGCAGAAAACCCACCACAGAGAAACCCACCATGAAGAAAATCCACCATATTTGATCTACAGAATATACAGTATCATTATTGAAAAGGTCTTTCCACTTGTGTATTTATCAAATAAAGATAAATGAGATATGCTACTGCTGTGTAATTTTTGTGAAAAAGCTTGCTGGCTAATTCATTCCCATTGCATTGTTAAGAGCAGGGGTAAGTAATTATTAAAGCTTCTGGTGCTCATAAACAGGTCTCTGCCACCACTTGTATGACATCATTAAGATTCTGTTTCTAATAAACATCACTTCAGTATCTTAATTTATTGTAATAACGTTCTTAAGGAGAAATAATTGCACACTGTGAAATTGCAGCTTTCAGTTCTGAGGGAGGAGATGCAAGGGGAATGGTCACCCGTTGTTTTGTATCTGGGCTTGCTAATTGTTTGAGGTGAGGCTGGAAGAGGCACTTCTGACCTCTTTTCTTTTGGATCCTTTCTCCCTGACCAGCATCTCTAGTGACTGTTCTGGGAATAACATCATGAGTTTGCCTGGTCAGTGAAGCTTGAAAAGTTAACTTCTGTAGAGTCATTCTCTTTGACTGTTACTCAAGTGTCAGTGCAAGGAAGTGTCTCTACTTTTCTCTACTTGAAAGCTTCTATTTGGTCACTTTTTTCCTGCCTCTCAGAGGCACTAGAAGTGTGGATTAATACTGTCAGGGTGTGTTACTGAGTAATTTTACTGCTGGTTTTATGATGAATGCACATGTTATGTACAAGTAACCCTAATGTGAGACAGCTCAGAATAAGTTTTAGTTTTAGACCAAATGCTTCTATGCATGGGCTTTTAAAGTGTTTTAAATTAATTTTTAATGACACTTAGATTCTTTGCAGTAATGCTTACAATGTAAAGACATAAAGTATATTAGAAGAATGACTTATAAGTTAATATGTTCAGAAGTGGGCATTGCATTTTTTGACTTATCTTTCTGATTTATCTGATCTGTTAAACCTCTTTCTCAAATATTTGGTACTGCTTCTCTGTAAAATTGGATTGTCTTCCTGGTTTTATTATTTTCTTGGGACAGCATTCATAGCTAAGGCCTATTTCCGGACTTTGGACGAGGTGTTGCTCTTAACCTAGAGTGCCATAGTTTTCACAACTAATTCAACTCCCGTTGAAGTTAGTGAGCTTACTGCTTTGGATTTCAACTAAAAAAGGTTAATCACCTTAATGCATTTCATTTGTTGGCAATTATACTGTAGCCTAAGGTAATGGTAATGGAAGAGGTCCTTATACAGAGGCCATTATTGGTAGGGATAGAGCTACTTACGTAATTACAAAGAGAGCTATTTTATTTTGAAGGTCATTTTTAATGAAAAACTTAGAATTATTTTATTGAGGTGTCTACTTAAATTTATCATTATGACTCAAATACTAGTTGATAATAATAAACATAAGTAGTAAACCAGTTGTGTGTATGTTTTGTAGACATACATATTTTGCCACAAAAATCCAGAAAACATTTTTTGTGGAATCTTACAGGTATTGATCTTACGTACAGCATGTTTTTCTCATAGCTCTATTAAAACACAGGGTACTTAACACTGTTCCAGTGTTTGGTCCTTCATTTTCCATTGTTTGATGGCTATGGCAATTCAGTGAAAGTGGCTTTCCTTGGACTGATCTCTGGAATAGTATATCTGCAAAACATCGCTGGCCTTGAGTAGAAGTGAGCTAGAAGTAGGACAGAAAAAGCGAGAAATACAGATATTCTCCTTCTTCTGAGCCTCTGAGAACAGTTGGCTACGGTCATATACTGACTGTAAAACCACTACTTTGTGACTGGAATCTTTAAGAGATGCCTTTTATGTAATCAGATTTTATTCAAACAGGGATGAAAGGCCGTTTATGCTGAATTTTGCAATTGAATGTTCATCCTGGGTAGAAAAGCGCAGTTGCATAGATCACCTAAGGCTTAAAATACAGAGTAGCATTGCTGTAGGAAATGATCACTGGTATGGGTGTCAGATGCATTGGTGTTGTATTTATCAAGGAATCATGTTTTCAATATGCACAGAAGGGTTAGACAGCAGTGTGCCTCAGCAGACAGAACAATGTACAGTTTTCTTGGCCAGTGAAGAAACAAAGGGGTTCACCAAGGCCAGGTCATAAACAACCACAGTCTTCTCCACATGTATCACTCGAAGTCCAATGGAAGGCTTCATTGATATAGGTGAATGCAGAGATGAACATATATGAAATTCATCTTCTAATAGAGAAGATAAATCGTAGAGCTTTGAACATTTTATTTTTCCTTCACAAATACCACAGTATTTTAAAGGTTGAAGTTAAGTGCTTGAGAAAAATTAAAAATTATGATGTAGAATTCTTTTTCAAACTCCTTAATGAAATAATTATATTTAACAACAGCCTTTTTCATGTATCCGTCAGAGATCAGGAGACTAAAATCAGTTGATATCTGAATGATGTCTGGTCATATAACAACTCATTTTCCTAAGGAGATGTGTTTGTGAAGTGTGGAGTTCAGAAACTTTACATAATGGCATCCTTGGTTTTTGTAAAAAGAAAATGAGAAAAATTTAAAAACTGTAAGAATTTCCTATGATAACCTTATCTGGAGTATTTGAGCCTAAAGTAACTTCACAGTTTGAGATGTGAATTTATGCCTTTGGAAGGCAGTTTTGAATTAATTTTTCTCTCTTCCTCTCACCATTTACTAGGGTTTTTTTAGATGTAGAGATTTTCTCTAGATTAACATTTTTTCTCTAGTTTTTTGATGTTATTTTTTTAAAATTAGGCTTGATGCATGGGCAAGAACTCTCTTGAATGTCTCTTGTCTACTACCTATTGCAATGTGTTCAGCAAGAATACTCATGTCAGTATTGTAAAGCTGCCAGCATTTGGATAGTTTTAGAGCCAGGTGCCAGACACTTTGTCCCTAGACTGCCACATTGGTGTTCCTGAGCGTGTTCCTCATATCCTGGCCATTTCTAATTGCCTGGAGAGCTGCAGTGTGGAGCAGCTGCATGTTCTTCATCTCACAGTGGTACGAAAGGTTCAGCGGCCACGAGTGGGAGCTGCAATGGCAAACGCAGCAGGTGGAGAGGGCTGAATGCAGAGCTCGGTGTGGAGGGCAGGCAGGTTCAGCAGGCAGGATCTGTGATGGCAAACACAGCAGGTAGAGAGGGCTGAATGCAGAGCTCGGTGTGGAGGGCAGGCAGGTTCAGCAGGCAGGATCTGTGATGGCAAACACAGCAGGTAGAGAGGGCTGAATGCAGAGCTCGGTGTGGAGGGCAGCCCAGCAGGGCAGGCACACCCCCTGGGCTGTGTGCTCAGTGCTCTAGTCCTGGAGGATCAAGTGCCATGCAAGGCCCTGCTGTCATGTGCCACAAGCTGTGGCTGTCTGGTGATGGCATGAGACCTTCTCTTAGTTGCTCTGGGAGCAGCAGGGCCTGGTAACTGTTTCTCTAAATGACCACCTTTTGCTCTGGCAATACGTGACCAGCTTTTGCTCTGGCATTGTGCGATTTCAGCCCTGGTGCTGCTCTGCAGCACACATTGGACACCACAGATGGGCTCCAGAGGAGATGCCATTGGCACGCATGATCAATTGCTCAGTTAAGGAAAGAAGGAAGGTCTTAAGAGACTTTACTTCAAAATATTTCATTTTTTTCCTCTCATGTGGTAATGAATGAAGATAATTCATTGAATGATGAAATAGTCCCTGCCTCTGATTATGTTCTCATGTTGTTAATTTCTGGCTTCCTGCTTATAAATGCTTGGCTACCATGTGCCTCTTGCTTTCAAATACCAGTAAAGTCTTTGTGAAGAGAGCAGCCTTTGACATTGTTACATACTGAGTATGTCTACAATGTATTAAAAAGGAAAATAAAGAATATTTGTTCTTATCAAATGCAATATTACTGTTTAGTACCATATAGCCTTACTCCACACTACAGAGAACTAAGTAATATTTCACTATTAGATATGTAATCTTTTACTGCTGTTTTTCTTTTGTAAGTGGACATGACCAAATATATTGAATTTTAGTATTTTTCTCAAAAAAATATGGGGAGTACATATTTTTAAAACAGAATTTATAGGCTCAAAAAGGCTGAGTATTTTTTTCAATATTTTTCTTTAGAAAAGCAATTTTCTTTTTTACATCTTTTCTGTAGACCTTCAGAAGCTGCTATGCAGTATGGTGCTATATCCTCATGTTGAATGCAAGAGAGGATATTTTCTATTTAATCAATCCCACACAGATTTATCTAGGATGTATTTTTTCATTTTCTGCAGAACTACTGGTCATTTGTTACTATAGAAAATGTACTTCTCTGAAAATTGACCAGGGCATTTGCTGTCAGTTTAAGCAAGCAAGAAGCAATCAGGACAAGAAAAACACAAAGAAAATGGCCTCAGGGGAAAGCTCTGCATAATGAGCTTGAAATTGCTACTGCTGGAAATACTGTTGCTGCTTTTCCTGCCGGGGCTGTCACCTCACTCAACAATTTTAGCTTCAAGTGAAGAGCAGAGCTTTATTTTGAGCATCACTAAAGGCCAAGGTCTGTGCTGCTGGATATCCCAAACTGAGGCCACTATGCTCATTGGTACATGGATGGCATTTTTAAGGAGGAAAGAGGCCAGGAATAGCCCATGGTCTCAAAAGTTAAAAAGACAAGTTAAGGAGAAGGAATTACAAAGCATATAGGAGCCATATTTTTAGAAGAGATCTGCACCACACTAAGTGGGAACTCATAAGTTAAATGAATAGGGAAGCCAGGCAATTTAATTGATAACAATTTTCCTAGAGATATGTAAATCATTCCCAAGATTTTGAGCTCCATTTCCTACCTTCCCTTCTTGCCTGATAAGGAAGAAAAAGGAAATTGATTCTAGAGAGAAAAGCAGAGCTATGGACTGCCTGAGATGCTCATTCCCCCAAGGTTATTTCTTGAAGATGGTCTCATAGAAGCCTTGGTTACTGGTCACGTCATGCCTAAATGGGAGAAACACAATGAATGAAACTAAGTCAGAAGGGAAACTACAATGCACAGTATTGTAAAATGTTCTTCTTAACTTGACAAGTTGAGCACATGGATGAATATTTAGTGGTCTTTTTAATGCAGTAACCACTTTTCAGTGTTACTCGTCTGTCTAAGTGGTTGCTGTAGTTACAGCATAACCCTGAGAATTGGCAGAGAGGGAATCGTGTATTCTGTGACATTCCCTAGCCTGTGTGAAATATTTCTTGAACATTTGTGTTGCTTAAAGTAGGTGTTAGCTGGAAAGGTCTATGACTGTATACACAGAAATTTATTTCCTAATCCCAAATAGAGATTATCAGCCTTACATTTCAGGATTTATCTTGTTTAAACATATTCATGTACCTTCAGATATCTTGTCATGCAAGTGAATATTTAAGTCTCACTTAAGTCTTCGGACTTTATAGTGAGTTATGTGAAATATATGACAGTGTAGGTCATAAAGTAAACCTCATTATTATTTTAAGAAGTAAAGATTTAAGGTCATTTATTTATATAGGTGCTGGCTGTTGTAAAGCATAGGAGACACTAGGGGAGGTTTGTTTATGGAGTCAGTTTACTGGAAAATCAACAATGTCAGAGCTGCTCTAGCTCTAATATTTGGAATGAGTCAGGCTTGACATTTCAAGTTGAAAAGAATGCAGAATTTAGAACCAAGTTAAGAATATAACTGGATGGAAGGACAAATTAGATTTTTAAATTGACATGCAGTGCTAAAACTAGCTCGCCTGGATTCAGAAAAATGACTAATACAGAAAAAACCTGGACTTGGGAGGAGGGAATCAGTGTAGGGAATGTGTGCAAAATGCTGTAAGAATCCTGAGGAGAAAGCAAGGAAAGGGACAGGTATTAGGTGGTTGGCAATAAATGCAGAAAATGTATTATTAATAATATATTAATATGGAGTTAAGAGGTGAAACAAGAAGAAATACTAATTTTAGATCGCATCCCTCTCAAATTCTGTTCCTGGCTGTCAAATGGATTGTCACATCACAGACAGGATATGATTGCCATGGAGATGGTTCCAAGGACTTCTGTAATTTAATTTTTGCTGGGTTAATATTTTTTATATGCTTCCATAAGAGTAAATGATTATCCTTGTCTTGCTCCTTGTTGCAACACTTATGTATGCTGTTTTTATCTAAGGACTCTTCAAGTTGTGTATACATATGTTCTTCAGAATACTGGAGAGCCTACACTTTGTACTGTTAGACTTCAGATAAAAGTTGTTCTTTTCTTTATACTTTATATGCTGTAGCTGTATATCAAAATGGAAGGATGGCTTTAGGGAAGGATGGCCTCCCCTGCTTTTAAAAACTGTTAAAATATTTGTGAGCTAAGAATTTTAATACATACCTTTGGGAAATATGTACAGTGATCTGAAGTAATATGACCCTAATAGAATAAGGTAAAAGATGCTTCTAATAGCCTCTCTTTTTCATTACAATCATATGTCTGTACCTGAACTTGTGTAGTTTTGTCCAGCCATTTATGTTGTCAGAACATTCAGATTCTCCGTCGCAATCTTTCACTGCCAGTTTTGGAATATTCCAAAAACTTTTTGCCCCAAGACTTAGAGAAGTACACAAATAATTTTGTTAAACTAAATGTCATTTGTTGGCTGGTTGCAACTGGCATATGCAGTGGAAGGGGTAATGGTTCCTGTGCCAGCAGGAATACAGAAATTGCTCTTTCCAGGAATATACCAGGCATGCAAATTGCTGTAAAGTGCAGGGGAGATACTGCTCTCCTTTTCCTCTGCCCTGTAGAGCTGATTATTGCCAGTGATGCTGGAGAGAAGAAGGGGAAGGAATTGCACTGGGAAGAAGAATTTCTCCAGGGATTTATTGAGATTGAAAAGGATTTTTCTTCCATTTCTGAAACATCAATAGGCTGATTATTGAGATGAGCAGTGCTTGTGCTGAAGGATGGAGGAAGGAGAACAGCTTTAGCTGAGCTGCCAGTACAGAAAAATAAAGAAGCTGTATTTATTGCCAAATTCTAGAAGGATTCTCTCGAAGCGAATCCACGGAAGCATAGAGATGAATGCCTTGTGTGCTCAATGACTCCTATTACTTCTGACAGTAGAGCACTAGGCCTTCTGTAGCAGAAGTTTGTCTTCAGCAGAGTTCCACATCCTTCTGACCCTTGCACCTACGTGCCCACCCTTAGAGTATCTTGTTCAGCTAAGAACTTGAATACTGCTATTCTTAGAACAGAGGGTTTTCTTCATACAGGTCACCATCAAAGACAGGAAATGTAACAAGGCAGCAGCAAAGATCTACATGCAGCCGATGAAGACATTGCTGGAAGTGAGAATCTCCTTTCCTATAACTGAACAAGCATTTCTCTCTTTAGTAAATGCAAGCTTCCCTGCCAGGCAAGAAGACAACCTTTATTCTTAGATCAGCAGATTCAGTCTCTGCTCAGAGCTGGAGAGTTGAGCTTGCTGGCACTCTGGGTGTTCTTGCAAAAGGTTGAGCACTGTATCTCACAAATGCTTCCTTTCTCACAAGTGCTGAATTCTGCTCTTTCCTGGAGTTTCAAAATCTGCGAAAATTTTACTGCAATCTATTGAGTTTGGCAGAAAAAATTAAAGGCAGAATCTGACTCTATTCAGGTTGCCTAGTCCTTGAGAGGAAAGAAAAGCATTACTGTGACTCACAGTAGAAGTATTAGTGTTTCTGTTCTCACCTTTATGAATCACATTAAAACTGATATTTTTGATATGTTTTTTTCATGAGAGCTATAGGGATCACTGGGTTGAATTCTCCTCATTATTTGGATGATCTTGAATTCGAGGTTCAATTATTTTTCATGTATACTGATCATTTACTAATTATAGATGAAGAAATTCTGCTTCACTGGTTGGAAATTTGCTTGCATCACAACAGAGAGAGGATATTTTTTAGTTCAGGTATTGAAATTTTTGTTTTATCTAAAAATTCCTCTAGGATCTGAAGCCAGTCTAAAGTAATAGATAATGATTCTTTTGGTGACAAATTAAATTTTGCTTTTTACATACTTGCCTCCAGACTTATTTTCATTACTCGTGCCACGTTTTTTATAAGTAGCACTTTCCTCCACAATTTAGCCCAAGGATATCTGCATAATCTACAAAAACCTAAGGATTGTCATTAATTGCATCCTTCCTGTTGACAACAAAATGTGCGCGTGAGCCAGTGCCCACAGATTATTTTATTTATTTTGTAGAACTGTTCAGACCTATTGTGATATAGGAGAATAATTATATTTTTCTGTTTGGGCAAAGGTTTAGAAAAGCCTCAGCAATTAATCAGATTTGATGGCATTATTGGTTGTATTTGTGGAGTATTAAGATTTCACTTTGGTAGTCTTCATTCTAGTTGATCAAAGTGTGATGTACCTGTCAATAAGCTTTAAGTTTTTCATGTAGAGAAGTGGAAGGGCCTTGCCTGTGAGTCCCACAGTGAATCAGGGTTAGAATCCAGTGGTCAGTGTTTGACCCTTCTGCTATGCTTTTAAATTATCCCTGCCATAAAGCTTTGTATCATATATTTGCTTAAAGTCTTGGCTTTGGCTATCAAGTCTCAATCCACAATTGTAGTGAATAAATTAAAGGTCATGCTTTGTTGTACAGGTAAATACATAACCTAGAGAAGATGTCTTACATTTATTTTTTTTTTTTCTCATTTGGTGATTTTAATAATTTTTTGCCAACCATAATGTGAATGATATATAGACATGAGAACTTTATTTATTTTGGTGGAGTGAATATGGAACAGGCCATTCTTAATGTTGAAATATCAGTGGTGACACTTTGTTCAAGCATGAGGAACAGAGCTAAAGCCAGACTTGATAAATTTAGCTAGCAAAATGTGAATCAAACCCTGTTAAGTACCTCTTGGCAAACCAAACCTCTGATGTGAACAGGAGCTCTGTTATGATTTTTTTCACCCTTTCTCTCAATCGTAGTCCAAAATGTAAAGCTCAACCCTGCAAAGTGCTGGGTCTCAGTGAATGCCATGTAGGAACTGAAATGTTCAGCATCTTGCAGGATTAGGCCTTTACTGTGGTCCAGATCTTGTGCATTATGTGATCTGTTGTTCTTGAACTAATAGATCTTCCTCTTTCCCTTCATCCTGAAATCTAGGTTATGTTATGTTGACTACAAATCCTGGTTGTAATAATTAATTCTCTTTTAAGGCAAATAAAGTAAAGCAAGCCATAAGGCATATTTCCCTCATAAGAAGATTAATGTACAGAACTTGATTCACTTATGCTGTTTTTTGTGCTGGTTTGGTCTTGTTTCTTTAAGATGAGATGTCTGTCTCTGTAATATTAGTGTATTTTACTTGCTGTAATCTGATGCACCATTTCTCTCCCCTTTTTTCTCCTCCCCTAAGATTATCGTTGGAGAAACTGCAGTCTTTTGTCTACAGTTAGCTACAAAGGATTTTGAAAACCAAGAGAAAACAATATTAACTGGAGACTGTTGTTATATAAATCCACTGGTGCGCAGGACCATCCGATTCCTTGGTATGAGCAAAATTACTGCTTTTGTTTTCTGAATGGTGAGAGTGATCAATTATGTCTTAATTTTAACCTGGGGAAAATATGCAGATAACTGTATAACATTTCATGTGTAGTCTTAACTCAGGTGCAGTTTTCCTTTTAGGTAGCAAATGAAGCTTTTTGGAAGTTTGAATTAAAAAACAGTTGCAGAAACAGCAGTAAAAGTAGAAAGAGCTGGGACCACTAGGGGTGAAAAACAACCAGCAGGCCTGAAGTGGGGTGAAGTGGAGAGAGGTGGTGTCCTTGTGCCATACCTATAGCTGATAGTAAACACACACACACACCCCAAAGCTGAGGACATTGGGATATAAGTGTGTATTTGAAGCCAAGCCAATTCAGCTGCTTTCTTAGCCTGGATGTTGTACTATAGTCTCTAGCAGAAAATTGTGCAAAATCCATGCTACACTGATTTTAGCTGAAACTCCCCCATTGACTTTAGTAGCTATGAGATGTCATCTTTTCTATTTAGTTCATTCTAAATGTGTTTGGAGGGAGAAGTCCCACCACTCAAAATGTGTATTGGACATTTCCAGATGCTGCTTTTTAATACATGTAGGGATGCCATAGCAGGGCTCAGTTCTGCTGTTTGGTTCTCTCTCATGGCTGCATCTGAAGGAAACAGCTGGAAGAATGAAGCCTTGGGGCAACTAATCCTGCTGTGTGCCCCAGTCTCAGGGGGAGAGAGGGCATGTGCAGCTGTGTCTGTATTTGCAGTGTTTGTGTAACTGTGCCTGCATTCCCAGAGTGCTAGTGCTCCCTGTAAGGAGACTGTCTTGTATCGGTCTGGAGGAGGTGCAGAGTGATGATGAGGAGCTCCTCCCACTCCAGTTCCTCTCTGTGTAATCAGTGCCTGAGTTTTCTTCCCACTAAGTGGTCCCTTCTTTCCTCACAGAAGCCAAAAAATTTGGTAGGGGTGGCAGGAGTGGACAAAGACTCTCTGCTGTTCCAGTAGATGAGGCATTGCTACCCATTATGCTCCCCCAGAGTGATGTGTCCAGCTGTGTTGTGCAGTGCACACCCTCAGGAGTGGCTGAAAGGCCCTTCTGTGAAGTGACATGGCCAGGCACAATGTGCTGCTC
>VYZP01049222.1:16740-44481 GCA_013400635.1 Hypocryptadius cinnamomeus | reverse complement strand
TTCAGCTCCCCCTGCAAAGTTTTCCTCCACATAATTAATTTGTTTTTAGTAAGCTATTTTTAAAAAGATCACCTACAAACTTTAAGAGCAGAATTGTGGATCATAGCGCTGCATAATTAATTCAAATCTGAGCAAGCAATGTTTTCAGCTACCTTCATGCTTCAGCATATCCTGTGTTTACTTTTAAAAATGAAACAGGAAGGCACTTAATTCTTAGACATTCACCTTCTTGCCATCTTCCCGCTAACGACTGACAGTGACAGAATACAACACGATGGATTGTCAATACATTTAATTTTACATTCCGTGTTGCATCTTTCAAAATTTTCTCAGAGGAAACTATTTCAGTCTGCTTGGATAATTCACTGAGCCAGTATCTAACTAAAGGAATGCAAACAAAGGTTATGAAAACAATAGTGTAGTCTGTACTAGACTCCAACCGAAGTTTTCACATAAACAGATGCCAAAAGTTATGCAACTTGCACTGCAATATAAATCTCTCAGGTAAAAGTTCTGCAACTGAACTAATGTAAACTTGACCCATGCTGCTATACGATAAGGACAGCCAAATGACAATGCAATTCTTGTCTGTCATATGACAGTTATTTTCAGCCAAGTAAAACTAGTTTCGTGTTTCTAGTACAGTAACAACTTCATGGTACGCAAATCCAGACTGCTTCAGCTGAAAACCATTAGTCCTGTTTCAGATTTTCAGGTCTTAAGCAAAATTCTGTAGCCACATCAGGGTGTAGCAGACAAAACTTTGTGCAATGACTCATTATATGGGAACGTTGGTCTTACAAAGGTTATTTATATAACAGGAGTTCCATTTGAAAAATACTGTGTTTAAACGTTTACTGCACAGAACTTTTAATACTATCTACTTAGCTGACAGGCACCCAAATGATTTAAAAGGTGCCACTACATCCAACAAAACACCTTTCTAAAGATAGCATCTTTAAAATTTTTTTTCTTGCTAGTACACTTAATATTTAAGCAAATACTTGTATTTTATGCAGAAAAGATTTCTTATCATTTGTAAGCCATAGCTGGAGACTGAAAGCTAATTTAATGACAGCTTAAAACAAAAAGGAAGATGATAGAATAATTCAGGTAAGAAGAAACTTCTGGAGTTGATCCAATCTAATCACACACTAAAAACATGGTCAACTTTTAAGCTGAATCAAAATACTGAGAGTTTATATGCCTGATAATTAGATAAAATGTTAAAAATGCTATAAATGTTATAAAAGAAGTTAGATATGCAAATTGACATTATAAACACCTCCCATTCAAACTTTGCTTCCCCACAAAGATACCTCAGCAGCATTATTTTCCACCCTTTTTCTAAGAACAGCCTCTTTGTGCAAGCCATTGCTCCATCTCACTTTAAACCTGAGCACAGGCTTCCACCACTTCCCTTCTGCAGGCACTGGCACTTTTGTGGTCTCATAGTAAACTCATGAAACTCATCCAGCTGAACACCCAGCTTGGCAGAAAACTCACAATTAGTTGGCCAAGTAAATGCTAATGTTGGCACAAGGTGGCACTGGGAAAGTGCACTTGGATGCAGAACATCCTTTTTATCAGGAGTGCACATTTACTTCACTTTGAAACTGCAGAATCAGTCCCTTTACTAACCCCCCTGATCCTCTCTACCACAAGCATGAATGCAGGAATGCAGAGCAGAGCCTACAAATAAAATTCAAATTATCCTAAATAAGGACTAAGTCGAAAAAAGCTTTAATATTCTTGCGGTTGCTCTAACTTTTAACTGTTTTAAGGAAGCACATAAAGAGAACAAAACCAAACCAACCAACCAACAAAAAAACCCCAAAAACCGTGCCATTTAAAATGAAATTAAAACTCCACCAGTGTAACAAAGACTAAAAGACTGAAGAACATGAATCTTGGTACATGAAGCTTGGTAAAGCTGCTGGGAATAAAACACTAGAAGTAGGTTGGGGATGGGGACCAAATGATGTGCAAGAAGGTGTAGGAACACCTCTTTTCCTCCCTCTCCCAGGCACCCTATTAATGGGATTCAAGAGCTGGGACACAGCTTCTTACCTGAACCCTGACATTAGGATGGAAATTTTAAGGCCTTTATAAAGGAACAAGGGATCAAAAAGTATCTTGCAAAGCTGAGGTAAATGGAACAGACTGCCCAAGGCTAGTGTGCTGGTTTAACACAGGCCCCTAAAGCCAGGAAATGACTCCTAATTCTTGAACCTCACTTTTGTAATGAGGTCCTTACAAAGCAAGTTAAATCTGAATTAATTTCAGTCAACGGAGTAGAAGCCTACTATCAGATATGTCCCCAGCTGATGGGGCAAGTTTGTACAACCCCTCTTTCCACTCCTGATGATCTATTATTGCCAGCTAAGAAACAGAGAAAGTGGCATATGCCAGAAAAAAGCCCACATAAATCTGGCAACTAAGTTTCACCATTTTACACACTTTTAGCAAATTCCTGGTTTAATTCCTCCCTCTTGTTTCTTATGAAACATTTTCTTTCTCAACTTCACAGAATTCTCTCCTCATTCAACTGAAAAAAGTCTTACCCAGAATCAAAGTGCCATATGATCTCACAGCTATACAAATGATAAAATGTTAGACTTCTCTAAACAGTTCAGTTTCAGAATTTACTGAATTCAAACAGTTGTTTCAAATAAAAACACTCTCTCCCTATTCTTATCAAAACATTGTTTCCCCAGTGTTATTCATATTTCATTCTATGTTGAACACACTAACTCTGTACATCCTTTATTTTCATTAAGTGTTCACAAACAGCAACAAAAGATAAGGATTTAATTTTCTTCTTTGAAGTGGCACCGTATTTACCTTGAACGTGCAAAAGCAGCTCTGCACACCCTACATTTGAAATTCTGCTGCCCTTTCAAGCTTGGTATATAACCCTTAGAAGCTGGCCCCTGCCAGGCCACAGGAAAGCTCCAAAGCTGCTGGTGGGGTGTCCACTCTCCACTTCCTTACGAAAGGGGAGTATCAGATTTAATTTATACTTTCCAAGAGTAGAGAAAAGCAAAGAAAAAGATAAGATACCACAGGTCAAACAACTCTATATCTAAACTAGCTATGTCTCATACCAAATCTACTGTTTGTGTAGTACGTCCAGAAAAATCATATTCTTTTACTGATTTCCTTTTATCTTCATATCAGAACAAACCAAATCAGTGGTCTAGATTAATTCATAATCATTAACTTTTACTTTCAGAACCTTATACACAGTTATAAGACTCTGACAAGCTCATTTCAGACACTACAGAGGATATTTAGAAATAACTGTTCTTTTAAAACTTGCTATTATTTAAAGGAAGTTTTTTAAAAATAAACAGATTCAGTATGGGTATATGGCCAGCAAAGTTCAAAGGAAGCTATGCCAAAGGCAATTTCAGCAACTAGAGAACTAGTGATGAATTGATAAATGGGAAATAAATAATTGGGTTTATATTAAAGTTTAAGTCAAAGAAATTTATCCTACCAGAAACAACACGCCACCTCTTCTTTCATTTTGAAGAAAAAGAACAGGACACCAAAGAACACTTCAAATGTATAAAACAGGCTTTCATTACTACAAACTGCAATGAAATTGTTTTGACAATAATCCTGATTCAACTTTATTTCCCAGAAAGTTCTCATGTAAAAAAATAAATAAATAAAAAAATCTTAGATTACATACCCCACCACACTATGATATGCCAGCAATCTCAAAAAGCAGTTGTATGTTAATATGAGAAGAATCTTGCAGAAGAGGCAGAAAAGGTTGACTGTTATCCTAGGTTTCTTTTTCTTCCACAAAACCTCAGTCTCTACAGACAAGATCTTTCTGACTCCTGCATTCTCAAATATGATTTAAGATGGGCCAGTCCTTATATGCAAAGGCATTTAGTCATGGAAACAACACTAGCAGACTAAAATGCAAAATAAAAAAATACCAAATGAGCAAACAAAAAAACTAAAGAGACCTGTACACATCTTCCTTAGTTATTCAGACAAACTGCATATTTGAGTAACATTTACAGTAGTCCCAAAACTCAGTAATAATTTCTACATAATAATAATTTGTTAGATGAAAAAATAATGTATTTTAAGTACATATTTAGAAAGCCTGTTCACCTACAAAGAGTTCAAGAATTGGACTAATACTTTCAGGCTGATGTTTTTCTTTAGTAGTTTGATATCATGTTCATAAACATCAACTCAATATGAGGGTTTCTACCATAAATATTTTGGAAAGTGATCTTTATATACGAATCACATAGTGAGGCTCACCACATTACTACGTGAGAGAAGGTGTTTTGGGACAGACATTGTCCCAGCATAGCTTTAACACATTCAGCTGGAAAACTCTGAGAAACAGGGAGATACGATCAATTGTCTAGTATCTTTTTTTTCCCCCTTTGGTTCTCCATTCCCAAACCCATTATTTACATCCCTCCTAACTATGGGGTACTCTTAGGATGTCACTCAGGTTACCTAAATCTCAAGAGGTAATACTGAAATAAATTAAAGTTCTTCCTTTAAGAAGAAAGCCCAACCACAGAAACACACACAACCCACAATACACAGATGTGCACATTCATATACTATGAATCAGCTAGAACAGAACACAGTTTAAAATGAAAAATAATCAGGCAGAAGGACACAGAGTTCAGTTGTTAAGTATACACAAGTTACTACTCCATTCTTACTCACACCTCTTCACCCTTTCCAGATGCAGGCTGGCAGCCCAGAGCAATGGCCATCTGCAGTACTCAGCACCCAAACTGAAGAGATCCTGCTTAACACTAAGTTATTGTACATGGGAGTCATTTTTCTTATAAATCACCCCTTGGTAAATTCCATCTAACATACTCAACTAAGCTGGAGAACAGATCAGAAGAATGTGTCACCATGTCTCAGTGTCTTCAAAGTTCATATGCTGCAGAAAAACCCTCCAACAGTTCCTACAGCTGCAGCAGTAACAGCAGTAACCAAAGGTATAAGGAGAAGAGGAACATCTTTTTCTTCTGTAGCAAATAACACACATTGAATTGCAGAAGTCCACCTGTTTATCAGGTGTACTGAGTACACAACAACCATCAGCAGGGATTCTTTGGAGATATCTGTCCTGAACCATCCATCTAAGATCTAGAAGGCAAGTTTGATTCTGCATCATCAAGAAATCTTCATATCAAATACACACAAGAGCAGAACCACCTTAACCTTCTCTGCAAACGTCACTCAGTACAGGTGTGATCCTGCAGTTAGAGCTACCAAACCACTTCTCTTCCACAAACACTGGCTCTGCCTTTCCAATACCAGAAAAAACCCAAGTCTTTGATGCCCTAACCATATAATTGGACATTATCTCCTTTCTCTAGGTGTAGCAGTGGTACAGCAGTTCAGTGGTGACGCACAATACTCACAACCTGAAAAAACTTCAAACAGCTTCCCATGAGAAATAAGACCTACCAGATTTCTTTATAATAGTACTCCAAGTAACTTTAATTTAGAAGGTGATGACAGCTATTTAGATTTAGGCAAGCTTTTTCCTAAGTAGATGAGAAAATAAAACAAGAGGAAAAAAAACCAAGACATAAAAATCACTCCTAACTAGAGCAGAAACTTAAGCAAGTGTGTAGGACCCAAAATGGCACAGCAGACTCGTAATTAATGTTCTAGCATGTCACCACTTTTACTACAATCACATACAGTATTTCAGTTTCTGCATAATACATACTTAGGATTACAAAAAATTGTCTAAATCTGTTTTCAGAATAAATTCTTTGAAAATGCTAAGATTTGTTGCTATTTTGGTCACCTGCTGATTGTTGACAGACTGCACATAGATACAGCTCCTGGTACCAGGCCAAATTTACATTTAATCTGGGGAAAACAAATTCAGCATGGCTTTTTATCTGTATAATGAAGAAAACAGGAGCCAAAGTTTCACTAATCCAAAAACATGCTGAACATTATATGTTGGCATGTTATGAAAGTGGCACTAAGCAACAAGAACCACTGCTAAAATGGAAAATTAGATTAACTTTTTCGGCTAATCTGAGAAAGAACAAAGTAAATTTGTTATTATTAGATTAATAAATTCCATTACTATTTTTAAAATAAAAGGCAACATGATACCTGGCCTTTAAAAACTTAAGAGTCCTACCTTTAAGTTTCCTACCTTTGCTCCTCTATGTAGTGATACTTAAACTGCCACTTTCTTTATATATATATTTGTGACTAAATTACATTCATTCCAGTATAAAATACATCTGGTGCATGAAAATGCTGCAAACAAAGGGAAAAATGTCTTTCTCTAAAGACCTTTTCATGTCTTAAAATGTCTCTATTTAAAGACAACTTTGATCTCCAGTTCTTTCTCATTTTAAGTTCTGCTGCCTAGTTCTAAATTATTTGGAAAAGCACCCACCTCTGCTCCCTCCTACCCCATATAATCCATGACACCTTTCAAACACGCAGCACAGCTATAACTACATGTTAGCAAGTCTATGAGTACAGATCTTATTTTTTTAACACAGTAAATGTGGTATTTTTCAATGCATACTTATTTGTAGTTAATTCTGTGTTGACATTTTAAATAACGTAACTTGTATTCATGTTGAATTCATTCATTTTACATGCACGGTACGGAATATTCCTGATATATAACCACCTGCTCATGGAAGAAGTAAATCTAATTTAGGAAACTAATAATTAACATTACAAACTCTATCTAGTATGATGGCACAACTGTATCATTTTCAAACTGCAACTGAGCATATTGCCAGCAGAAAAACATCTTCCTGAGATAATCACTTTCTTAAAAATAAATAACTCAATGCAGTATTACTGAGTACTTAATATGAACCACTAAAGTAACAGACAATACCAAGGTGTGTGGGAAAAGGGAATCATACCTAACACACAAAACTAAAGCTCTTCTCCAATCAAGGGCACAGGAAGATACCACATGTCAAATAAATCTTTGAGATACCACATAATTTTAGTTGAAAAATGGTTTATTACACCTCAGTATCAGTCCCAGAAGAGTACAAAGTTTCCTATATTTAAAACACAGCACTGTCCTACTCAAGAAATTTAAAATTTATTTCCATAACAGAAACCAACAGAAAATACTTCAGTTTGGAGTTCACATTGAGATGAATAAAGCTGATCCCTATCAGCGACGTCAAGTTCCATCCAGTAGCTGTTACTTCAAATAGGACTGAAATTCATTAACTTCCAGGAAAATACATATAATGCAGAAGGAAGAACAATAGCAGTTTTTCAAGATGCATTATGGAAGCACCATAAGACTCATATAAACCTTAAGGACTATGACAGCAGACATTGAAGACCACTTTTGATTTAAGCAGGTTTTCAGTTTTCAGAAGTCTTCTGTTTTCCAAAATACATTTATTCTGGAAGCTACTTTTATCTGAAAGAATGATGCTTCCAGAACATAGCAAATGCATCAGCAGAAAGAAAATAACCAAGACCTTTAAAATTTAAGAACATAGATAAAGAAGAAAGAAAAAAAAATTTAAAAAAAAAAATCTATAGCCAAAACCAAAATCTGTATCCATTTGCCAACTGGTGTCTGAGAGGGTCACACTTTTCAGACACCCTGCATATTGATCAGTTGCTTTCTCACAATGCCATAGGATATATGCAGGTGCTTGCAGCCAGCACTTGACCTTTTTTGCCTCTGACTTCAATCAGGAGGCCCCTTTCTAAATCTTTAGTTACTTGGACAACTCCATGCAGAAATTAATTGCCATTTTATCAAAGGTAGCGAATTGCAACTTAAAATAAAACTTACACACAGCACTAAGCTTGAATATCTACAGCTTAGTTACCAGCAGATTGTTACTATATACACGCTTCTACTACAAATTTAGCTTCAATTAATTCATTTTAAATGAAGTCTCAGAACATTTCCATTATATGGCTGTGTGATTACAGGAAAAACCAAACACAACACACAGGTAATGTAAGAGCTATTAACTACATTATTTGAGACGCACATCTCTGCTTCAAAAGGTAAAAACATGATAAAAATTAGTGCAGTGTACAGGAGAGATTAAATGATCTTCCACCAGAACTCTAGCAAAAGATATGATAGAAGAGGAGTAAAAGCCTCCAGTCTCACACCTACCCACTCTATTCTCTCCTATAACTTCCTCAGTAGAGCTAGAACAGGTGACATCAGGTATTGCAATCTGATGACATGAAAACAGCTACTTGGACTCTTATCTCAGCACTGCTGGAAGCACAGTCACTGCAAAGAGTCCCTAGGAGAGATGTGGGTGACTATAGGTCATGAGCAGAGAGTAGGAATCGCACAGAAACAATCAGCAGAAACCCCCAAGATTTCGGGTACGGGCACTAAGAGAGCAGCAAGCTCTGCACAGCGCATCACGGGGCAGAGCAGGGCACAGACAGGCCTGCATGCACACTGGCAGCCGCATCAAAAACATCATTAATCCTCCAAAGGAGAAATTGCAAACAAAAGGTATCCAACTTTGAAGCTGGATTTAAGCTAAAACAAAAAAAGTAAGTAACATTAGTTCTGAAGACCTTGTAGGAAACCTAAAACTTTTAAAGGAAGATTTGGAGAAAGCATTTTTAAAAACCGACCATATCAATGCACAAATAAAGCCACCACAGCCCCTGTACCTTAGTCCTCATGTCACAGCCCTGAAGCCACTCAGAAACACCACCTCACCTCTGGTTCATTCCCCGTTTGGCAACACTCTACTGACAGACCGAACAGCATTAAGAGCCCGATTCTATTTCCCTCTCATCTCAACTTTGTAAGGAACGGCCCAAGCCGCGACATCCGCGTTCTGCAGGGAGACCGCGCTAGAACCAAGCCGTGCGTGTCACTGGCACCTGAGGGGAAGGAAACCCAAACCCTGCAGCAAAGTTTATTTCTGCGAGGGGAGCCCCGGCCACGGCAAGCTCCGGCTGTCACCGCCGTCAGCGCCGCGGGCGGCGGGGACACGGACAGGCCACCCCGGCGGAAGGAGAACGGCAGGGAAGGGACACGCTGCCCGCCCGCTCCCGCCGCTGCACCGTCTCGGAAGGGGCTGGCGAAGCGGGACAAGCAGCCATGGGGCGCGGGAGATGCAATGCCCTCACCCCTCCCGCCAGGCCGGCTCTGGGGCTCCGGCCTGCGGCGCAGCCCCGCGTGCCGGGGCGGGGGGGAGCGCGGCGGGGCTGGGTGTCACGCAGGTCCCGGGGAGGTAACAGGCCCCGGCCCGCCGGGCGCGGGTGCTCGCGGCAGCGCCGAAGGGTGTTGGCCACTCACCCACGCAGGCAGATCCGCGGAGGAGACGCTGAGCCGCACCGCCTCCTCCTCGTCCTCCAGGAAGGCGAGCGCCCGGCCCAGGCGGGAGCTCTTGCCGCCGCGGTGCCTGCGGATCCAGAAGAGCCCGCACAGGGCGATAAGCACCCAGCTGAAGCTCAGCCCCAGGTAGCCCAGCACATACACGGGGAAAATCAGCACGAAGCTCCTCGCAAACTGCGACACCAATCCCGTCACGTCCACGCTCAGCAGCGGTGGAGGCGACTCCGGCACAGGGTCCGCAGCCGCCGCGTTCTCCGCGGCGGGATCCGCGGCGGACCCCGCGCCGGGGGGCTGCTTAGCGGCTGCCCCGCTCATGCTACCGCAGCGGCGGCTCCGACTGCTGCTGCCGCTCCTCCCGCTGCTCCTCCTCCTGGGGCGCTGGCTGCGAGCGGGCAGGGGGCAGGGCGGCGGCGGCGCCTCCTCGCATCCCGCGCCCGGCCCCGCTCACCGCGCTCCGGCACCACCCGCCGCCGCTTCCGGGCCCGGCTGGCCCAGCTCCGACCGCCGCTGCCGCCGGGAGGAGGCGGCTCGGCCCCGACCGCCGCTATTGGCGCCCGGCCGCCGCACGAACGCCTCTGCTCGCCGCCTCCCCCGCCCCGGGCAGCCTCTTCCCCTCCCTCCGCCGCTCGCTCATCCCTCCCTCGCAGGCCTGCCCGAGAAGCGCGGGTTCGCGTTGCCGCCGGGACCCGCGGCCGCCGGGAATGCGGGAAGAGGAGCGCGGCTCTGGGGGCCACCGCCAGGAAAGGGGCTCTCGGTGGGTGGCAGGAGCAGANGCACAGGGCGATAAGCACCCAGCTGAAGCTCAGCCCCAGGTAGCCCAGCACATACACGGGGAAAATCAGCACGAAGCTCCTCGCAAACTGCGACACCAATCCCGTCACGTCCACGCTCAGCAGCGGTGGAGGCGACTCCGGCACAGGGTCCGCAGCCGCCGCGTTCTCCGCGGCGGGATCCGCGGCGGACCCCGCGCCGGGGGGCTGCTTAGCGGCTGCCCCGCTCATGCTACCGCAGCGGCGGCTCCGACTGCTGCTGCCGCTCCTCCCGCTGCTCCTCCTCCTGGGGCGCTGGCTGCGAGCGGGCAGGGGGCAGGGCGGCGGCGGCGCCTCCTCGCATCCCGCGCCCGGCCCCGCTCACCGCGCTCCGGCACCACCCGCCGCCGCTTCCGGGCCCGGCTGGCCCAGCTCCGACCGCCGCTGCCGCCGGGAGGAGGCGGCTCGGCCCCGACCGCCGCTATTGGCGCCCGGCCGCCGCACGAACGCCTCTGCTCGCCGCCTCCCCCGCCCCGGGCAGCCTCTTCCCCTCCCTCCGCCGCTCGCTCATCCCTCCCTCGCAGGCCTGCCCGAGAAGCGCGGGTTCGCGTTGCCGCCGGGACCCGCGGCCGCCGGGAATGCGGGAAGAGGAGCGCGGCTCTGGGGGCCACCGCCAGGAAAGGGGCTCTCGGTGGGTGGCAGGAGCAGAACGAGCGTGCCAAGGCGTGTGTGCGCTTTCTCAGGGGCAAACCTCTCCGTCTCCCGTTCTCTTCAGTCACTTACGCGACTGGATGGTTTCTACCTGTTACGCCCTTCGATAACAACCTTCGTGTCTCGCTTTGTTCGCTGTTGATGGGTGTTATTAAAGGAGAGACTGATCAGTGCCTCAGAGGAACCAGACGCTGGTCATTCCGCGCCTGAGTTACAACAGGTGTTTCCTGAAGTTTTGCTCACACATCCTCACATAAAGCTGCCTCCTCTGTGGTCTTGTTAACACACAAGAGTACCGAGGGTGGCACTCACTGTCTTGGGATTTGTTAAACCGAAAAAGCTGATTTCATAACAGGCTTGTGTCCTGCGTCCCTTATGGTTCTCATACCATTCCTTCTATCGTTTCTTTACCTTTTCAAATAACTTTGATGTAGCTACGAGTTTCGTAAGAGGCAGCTGTTGCTTGTCCGTAGCTATCAGGTCCTAGTCAGTTTGCTGGTACACACAGAGTAAACTCAGCATTTACCAGGAGTTTGGTTTTTTTATTTGCTTTGGGGTTTTGGGTTGGTTTTTTGCCTTTTTTTTTTTTTTCTTTTTTTTTTTTGGCTTTAAATAGCTAACCTTTCACTTAGTGGGAATAAGGTTCCTTTCTCCTCCCTTCAGATGCCAATTTTCACAAGATGTGTAGGACTTTGAAACTTCATATTTGCAGGCAGTGAAGAGGGGAGAATTACTTCACCCAATAGCCTGAAAAGTTATGGAAACACATACAAGTGGACAAATAGGAAAGCTATAAAAGCTTCATTTTCTTTGGAAGTGAAAGTAACCTCATTTCAATTATCCAGAGAAAGGGAAAGTCAAAAAGGCAATGACATCAAAGGAAAAATTGTTTGCTTAGTGTGGCACAGCAAATTTGGAAAAAGAATCCATGTTTTGACAGCTGAATGTCATGTTCTGTTTTCTCATCTTTCCAAAATCCCTCCATGCCTGCCATCAGACTCAATGGACCACTCTAAGCTAAAACAATTTCTGGCCAAAGACTCCTGCTTTTCTTTACTTCCTCTTTACCACTGACACTGTATTTACTCCATCTGTGTATTTAGATTACTCAGGATGAATATTCAGAACAACCAAATGACACAAAAAAGAAGTAACAAAATCAGTGATTTGCAACTAGGTGGTAATCCAAGCTTTGAAATTATAATTTACTTTGGGTCTTCTAGAGAGCTCAAAACACCTACAGGCTGTAACTGTGAAGGAACTGAATGAAGAGCACCATAAGATCCTAGGAAAGCTTGTGACCTTAAACTGAGGGTATCAGGTATGATGCTGTGAACCCTTTGGACACCAGTGAAATTAACTACAGTAAATCTGAGGGATTTTTTGCATTTATTGAATTCCTCTTCTAATTACTTACTCTGCTTATAATGTGACTTTAATGTCACTCATTCCTGAGTTTCAGTAACACCTAGTACAAATGGCCACATTGTATGTTGGCTCCCTCCATTACAACCAATGCTATTAATACTCTCATTTTTTCAAGTCTCTTTTGTTCTCAACCTTGGAGTCCATTGTCCATTTTATTTCCCTATCCGGCCTCACAGTGTCTGAGTCAGAATACAACTGTACCACAAATTAAAATGAAAATTCAAAATGAGGGGGAAAAAAGTGATTGAATTAATGTGATATTTGGCAAGTAACACTTTACCATAAGCTACATATTATTCTGCTCTCATGTATGTCCAGCATGTATTTTGAAAATTAGCTGGATATAGAATTTAGAGAAGTTCTCCATACAGTCAAATTTAATACAATGGAGAAACACAACAGGAAATAAAAATTAATGTTGTAGTAGCATTTAGGATGACAAACGTAATATGATTGCAGACCAGGCAGCCTAGCACTGATCCTGCACAGCATAATTCATTAATTGATGTGGAAGTTTGATTAATCAGAATTAATTATGTGCCAATCAAAGAGGAAAACAGAAGTAAGAACTTGTAGCATGAATTTGATAATGTTTATCTGTAACATCAAGAGGAAGTTCTGACAAAGAGTTTACCACTGACTTCTAGGAATCTTTCTAGATAACTGACTTGGGCCCACACAATATTTTGATGAAGAAACTGGGTGGCATGAAATTAGCATCGCCATTGTTGTATAAAGACAAAAGAATCTTGTTAAAATCAAGATATAAAGTCTGCTGCTAGGCGATAAATTAGGGTTAGTTACTTCATTATAAAATTTATAATAAAATGTTATAGATAAACACTAGTTATTTGTTTATTCTAATCTTTTGGTGTGGGTAAAGAGTTTAATAATTTGCTCAAGAATCTTGGAAATGTTAATTCACATATTTCATAACCCTATATTTTAATATTTTAAAATGTGAAACAAAAAAAAGGTAAAATTTAAAAATGTGTAGTTTAAAAAGGTCATCCTTTGTGCATCAGGAACTCCTGAAGATAATAATTTGTGGCCCAGAGATTGCTCTGGCTTCTTAAGTATCCTCTCATCAATTGTATCAGCTACACAGCTGATTATATTTATTTCATTTAGATAACATTTATTCTTTCCACATCCTGCCTTTTTTAGGCCTGTTGCGTTATTAGAATTTTAATTAATACTTTTTGTTAGCAACATCCCTTTATACCCATTCTTAGCCATATGTGTTTGCTTCTCCTTTTCACTCTCTCAAACGCTACAGCTTTCATTGCAAAGTAGTGTCACCCTATGTTTACCTTTACATTGTATCACTATCAGATTGCCATGATGATTTGTTTTCCAGTAAATACCAGCACTACTCTCCCAAATAACTTCCTGAAAGATCTTGTTTGTACATCATCTTTGACCATGAGAAAAATTGGGAAAATTCAGTTTATGTGGTAAAAAAAAAAAATCCCTAATTTTCCCAACTTCTTTGGAGTTCACACAAGAAAACATGTTTTGGAAGCAATTTTAATTGTTACTTCATGACCATTTTCAGTAACAGTTTATTTCCCTGAAGGACAATATGTGGTATTATACCTAATTTTACCCAACAATGTTATTTCAGTCTAATGGTTCTCTCTAGACTTTTTTGCTATTGAAGAGAAATCTTTATTGAATAGAAATCTGAGAATTTTTGCTGAGGAACATCATCCTTTAAAAAAATGAATTATTAATGAAAATATAATTTACATGAAATTTTATCCTAGTAGATTCTCATGATGGAATACTCTCTACTTCTGTGTTTGATTTTATACACCTGTCTCAACCTGCTCCAGGTTATCCAGCATAGACCACAAATATTTTTTGCCTGCTTCAAATTATCTAATATATAGCACAAAGAAGAGCCAAGAGACTCTAACATACCTGAGCTTCTGTTGTTTGGAGAAAAACTATGTATGTCTGATCCCTGCTATCACCCAGGCTGGCTTCAGTTTCACTGAATGCATAAATTGTACTCTCATGACAAGATCCTCAAATATTTATTGTTCCTGAAGACAGAAATACTTTCCACTAAGATGTGTTTCTTAACGAATTTTCACAATAATTATAGTCTCCTTTTTTTCCCCTCATTGGATTCTTTGAAGTTCAAAACTAAAACCACAAACTTTACTGCAGTAATCCACATTTTTGCTGTTTCTATTTATGAACCTGGAGGACTAACAAAAGCATTTCGACACTTTGCAGATCATTTATGCATGTCTGCTGATAGAAATATTTAAATTTTCTTCTAATCTTCAAAAGACTTCAGTAAAAAGTGGTTAAAAAAAGGGTGGGGGGGGAACCATACAAAGCTAACAAGTCCCTTTTTTCATATTAAAAAAAATAAAAAGGTGGTTTTTTTTCCTAATAATAGAAGAGTCTTGATTTTTAAGCCTGGTGGAAAGTTGCCATTTGTCCCTCTGAGGGGTAATATTTCCAGTAACTTTTTAGTACAGTACTGTGATGTGTCATTCCACAGAGGTAAGAAAAATGCAATAGTGCTTCACAGGCTTAGAGGAACATCAGAAGATAAAAACAAACAAACAAAAAAAGTTTATTACTACAGAATATGAAAAGCTGTGCTATTTTATCTTCCTGTTTTTCAGATAACAATGCAGGTGGAGAAGGAGATATATGTACCAAGCCAGACAAGAGAAAAACCTGTAGATGCTAAAATTGTAATGAAATTCTCAGGGCTACCAAACTCCTTGTTTACAACACTTTTCTTGGAAAGAAAATCTAGGGCATCCTTTTATGCTGGCTTTACACAATAGATATGTGTCATTTTATTGCCTGTATTCACTTGAGTCTAACACACATTTAATAAAAGCAGTCAAACCACTGGTGTATTAATTTCCTCCACTGCATTGGTGACACACTGTAATTTATTTTAATACATGGTGGATACATTTATGCATGAACAAATTTCAGTATTGGTATTCCCAAGGTACTATTCTCCCTTGTATTCTCATGCAGCAGTTAAACTTCAGTTTGAAGTTTACTATCTTCATACTATCATAGGGCTAAGAAGAAATGCTATTAGCAGCCAAAACTGGCATTTTAATTTTTTTTTTTTCAGAAATACATATGCATGTTCTAAAGAGTAGACAAGAGAAACAGAACTTGAAAAAAAGCTACTTCTTCTATTCAGATTTGGCATCGTTGTCACATTTGCTTATTTAGTTATATGCATTTGCTATACTGTTGTTAAAAATAAAATCCAGTTAAAAGGTTTTCTCCTTCAGTCTCTATACATAGGACAGCATTTCTGTACAGATCCCTTCCTAAGCAGATGCCTAGTTCCATTGTTTATACACTATGGCTAAAGAGCTCACTGAGTTAATCCAAGATGGCTTTTATGCCCATTTTTATTTGTTCAGTGAAGAAAATATAAAATCATAGAATTATAGGAAAGTTTGGGTCGGAAGGGACCTTTAAGACCATCTAGTTCCAACTCTCTTGCCATGGGCAGGGACATCTTCCCCTAGTCCAGGTGGCTCAGAGCTCCATCCAATCTGGCCTTGAACACTGCCAGGGATGGGGCATCCACAGCTTCTCTGGGCAACCTGTTCCAGTGCCTCACCACCCTCACTGAAAAGAATTTTTTCCCAATATCTAATGTAAACCTACTTTATTTTAGTTTGCCTGCACTCCCCCTTGTCCTGTCCCCACAGGACCTTGTAAAAAGTCCCCTCCACCTTTCTTGCAGGCTCCCCTCAGGTGTTGGAAGGCCACAATAAGGTCACCCCAAAGCCTTCTCTTCTTCAGGATGAACAATTCCAATTCTCCCAGCCTTCCCTTGTAGGAGAGGTGCTCCATCCCTCTGATCATCCTGGTGGCCTCCTTTGGACTCACTACAAGAGGTCCTTGTCTTTCTTCTTCTGGGCACCCCAGAGTTGGATGCAATATTCCAGTTGGGGTCTCACCAGAGCAGAGTAGAGGGACAGAATCCCCTCCCTGCCCTGCTGCCCACGGTGCTTTGGATGCAGCCCAGGCATGTTTGGATTTCTGGGCTGTGAGTGCCATGGCTGGGTCATGTCCAGCCTCTCACCCACCAGCACCCCCAAATCCTCCTGGGCAGGGCTGCTCTCAATCTGCTCATCCCACAGCCTGGATTGAAATCGGGGGTTTCCCCAAAGCAGGTGCTTGTAGATTATTATTGTTCTGCTAAAACCAGATAAATAATCCATTAGAAGGCTTGTAAATATTTTAGTATCCATAGATGTTTATATTTAGTGGATACAATTTAGTCCTTAAAAGTCATACTTACATTTAATGGTGTGTTTGGGCTTTTTTTTTTTTTTTTTTGGTTGGGTTTTTGTGTGTTTTTTTGGTTTTGTTTTTTCCAAGAAAATATCAAGATGGGTTTTTGTTTTTTTTCTCATAATTGCATGCTTAATTTACTTTTCTGCTATATGATAAAGGCAAATATTTCGCAGTTTGGAAGCTTTTACAGCATTCTTGATTTATTCTGGAAATATGAATATGAGGCAAGGGTTTGTATGTACTTGTCAACTGACTATTTAAGGGCAAGCATAAGGGGTTAAATTTTATCTCTGAAGTCAGCCACAAATTCCCATTGAACTATGGCAAGAATGTTTCTCAAATGCAAAAATGCATCTTCCTTTGCTTCCCCCCCTTCCCACCCCCAGTAGTCAGTTTTCTACAAACATCAATATTAGTAGGAGCAGTTACATATTAACTTTTTTTTTTACACTCTGAAAATAGGGAACAAACTTAAAAGAACCCAGAGGAATTTTCACTTGGTCTTTTAAATTGCGCATGTTAATGGGTTGTAAATATTTCCTGTGAAATAGCACACACCTTTCCTGCAGGCAACCATCGAGCTCATTCCAGGTGGGTTCGGTGAGCTGCCACTTGTGCTTTGTTGCAGAAATCAGCTCTGGTACTTGTCACTGGGGGAATATTATTAGCATTTTAATTTATTTATACAACTGTTCTTCATACCTACCTCTACCCAGCATCTGGATAAGTGGCAGATTAAGCATAGCACCCTTTTACAGTTTTTTTTTGCCCTGCAGTAATTGTGCACAACTTTATTAACAGTGAGTCAGCCACGATGAGGGATGGTTTCATGATACACATGATACACCCAGAACAGGTCAGTGCTGCAGAGGACAACAGTGCTTGAGGGCTGTGGGGATGTGTCCCCCATCCCCAGCTCACAGGGTCTGAGCCCTCACCTGCAGAAACCCAGCTGGGCACCAGCTCAGAACCGCAGAATGGGTCAGGCTGGAAGGGAGCACAGTGGGTCACCTGGTCTTCCCATCACAAGTCATTAACTCACCTCTTCTCAGCAAAGAGGTGATTGATGTACTACAGTCAATGAAATTAGAATATGACCAGTGGGTCATCTGGTGCAACATCCCTGCTCAGTCAGGGTCACCCCAGAGCACACAGCACAGGATTGTGTTCAGATAGTTCTGGAATGTCCAGTGAAGGTGACTCCACAGCTCCTCCGTGCAGTCTGTTCCAGTGCACGGTCACCTGCCCAGTAAAGAAGCTCTTCCTCATGTTCAGTGGAGCTTCCTGTGCATCATTTTCTGCCCATGGCCTCATCTCCTGTTGCTGAGCACCACCGAGCAGAGCCTGGTCCATCCTTTTGGCACCCTCCCATAGATATCTATACACATTAACGATGTTCCCTGTCACTTGTCACTTCTTGAGGCTGAACAGAGCCAGCTCCTCAGCCTTTTCTCAAAGGAGAGATGTTCCTTCATCTCCTTCGCTGCCCTCCGCTGGACCCGCTCCAGGAGCTCCTTGTACTGCGGAGCCCAGAACCGGACACAGACTCCAGACGTCCCTCAGCAGGGCTGACGAGAGCAGCAGGATCACCTCCCTGACTTGCTGGACCCCAGGACTCCCTTGTCCTTGGCCACAGGGCCAGCGCGGACCGGGACACGCTTCCCGCGGCCACGCCGCCCCGCAGGCGGCGCCGGCGCATCCATCGCTCGGCGAGCGGCTGCCGGCCCTGGTTGCCGGGCGGGCCCGCACGCAGCGCCGATCCCGGCCCGCGGCGGCGGACGCGGCCTCCCGGCCCCATGGACGGGGACAAGGTGAGGGGCAGCGGCCGGGAGAGCGCGGCAGAGGCGGGGGACAGCGCCGCAGCCTCGTCTGCTGCCCCCGAGAACCCCCGCGGCTCTGCTGGGGCCGGCCGGGTCGCTTTGTTTTGTGTGCACGGCGGTGAATCCCCCCGCGAGAGCCAAGCGAGGAAATGCTTATCCCGAGGCTGAGGGGGAGGTTGTACCAGCCGCGCATCCTCCTCCAGAAGGGGATAGCTGGTTACGGAAATACCCCTTGTTTCGCCTTCTAGATAAAAGTGTGTTTAATAATTGATGCTCCTGTAACCGCTAATTGTCGGGCTTTAGTTCTTCGGGAACACACGTAACTTCTGCATTAAAGTGTTAAATTATTGAAGGTTTGTAGAACTCCGGAATAAAGGAAACAAAACCACATGCGTGTGCTAGCATCAATTGCTGGGTGACGTTTTCACTGGCAAAAGCAGACGTGCCAAAACAGTGAGCTAGTGAGCTGTGATGGAAAATTCAGCTGTGATCTGAAATGTCTCCGGTGTGTCGCTGTGGGAGTGCCGAAGAGCCAGAGGCAGGAACAGCCACACGCAGTGAGGAACCCTCCGTTTGCTGCCTCTGTCAGCCTGTTTGAGGCTCTCAAATTGGCAACTCATACTGGAAATAAGAAAGATAAACGTTTACATGCAAAAAATAAAGTACTGTTCTCTGGCTTAAAAATTAAAGACAGAATTTTGTCTTACTGTTCTTCTGTTTCTTCTTTAGAATCACATTTCACTGAGTTCTTAAATTAGTTAAATCCAGTACGTTTTGAAAACCTCTTATCTTTCTAATTATGAGTGGAGAAACAAACCCCTGTTGATCTCTTTCAAAATTTATCTAAAGCAACAAGGTTTCTTTTTCCACTCACTGCTTTATCTTTAGATTAAAGGACAGATTCTTAACTGGTAAAAATGTTCATAGAATTTTTTGAGTTCAGTAAGTCTGTGGCACTTCACGTGAGCTGAATGCTCGCAGGTGGATGAATTAAGCTAAACCCCAGTGCCATTTAAGTAACAAATCTTAATCTGGATTTAAATGAGTATATAAGTATTTCTAAATTAGCAGATAGATGAGAAAGTTCAATAAATCCTTTGAAAGTTTGTTTGAAACATTATTGTGTGGACATGTACTTACAGAGGGACAGAGGTCTCAACCCTTTATAAAATATCTCGTTTTCCCTGTTTGTTTATTATACTTCTGCAAAAGCAGAGCTTTAAGTGGAAAATCGTTGTAAACAAAAGCAACAGCTTCTGGTAGTGGTGGGCAGGTGAAAACTGCAGACCCCAGAAAAGTGACAGATGCTCATTATTGTGTGCCAGAGATCCACCTGTGAATGCTTGCTGTGTGCTTTTTGCTTCAGCTTTGAAATAAATCTGAAGCAGCCTCATGTGATGTCTGTTGGTCATGCTGATTTTATGCTATTAACATCATTAACATTCTTTGTTTGCTGATGCATACCTAAATACTGTCTAAATCCAAAAGATGATTTTAAATAGGTTACTGTTTGGGAATATAATTTTGCTTTCTTCCCATCCATATCCTCCCTTCCAGCATAACATTCATACAAGTTCTGTTGAGTTTCTTAGGCTTTGTTAAAGCTTAACTTAAGAAAATTATCAGCTTTTTTTTACTTTCTCATCTGACTTTCTGCAGTAGTAAATATTTGCATTCTTTGGGTTTTTGCCTTTTTTAGGAATCAGAAGAAAATAAAACTGAAAGGGCACTGTGTTACAAATACTGCCTTCTTGGGACTTCTCATTGACTTGAGAAGCTTACCAGTCCACTACAGTCTTCTATAAAATCCAAGTTTGCAAAGACAAGATTTTTTTTCATGTAGAATAATTTTAAAAATATATATACTGTTAAACTACTGCTTCCATATAATGAATTACTAAAAAAAAAAAGGGCACTGTATGTTCATTTTGTTCACCAGTGCAGCTCATCATTACAATATTTATCAGTGATTATTTTGTTAATCTTCAGTAGCTTTTTCCAAGTCTAAATTTGAGAATAAGGATAGCTTGATCATGTCACTTTGGATATGGTCATTATCCTCCAATGAACTAGTTAAAATATTGAATAGATTAAAATTCCTCCTTTCCCTTAGTGATCTCAAACAATATGAATTTTTATTTAGTCTTTGTAGCAGCAGTCAAGCAGCCAGGTGGAGGAGCTCTGCAAATGCAGATAGAATATAACTTATTTTATTAGGGAGCACTCTAGTGAACCAATCATGTGTACTTTGATTGGTTTCATTATCTTTTTGCTTTTTATCTTCAGTGCTACATACAAATATTTCATGTGCAGTCAACTTACACATGTAGTCTGAACTTCAGGCCTCTTGCAGGTCCAGGAAGGTGAGATTTACTGCAAATAGGTGTCAGAGCTAAATCAAATTGTTGTTTGCTTGATCATTTCATTGAGACTTGCCATGTGTACCTTGATCCTTTCCTTAGAAATATGATTCATTGTTAAATGATTTACTTCTCTCTGCAAATTGGTTGCTCAGTCTTTTCTGCATTTTCTGTTCTAGAAAAGAACCAAAGAAGATACTTGGAAAGCAGAAGAGCTTAGGAAACATCTAAAGGTGGATTTATTTTATTTCTGCTAGTCTTGATCTTAAGCTGCTTTACAGCACTAGAATTTATTGGTGGTCTAAACATAAAGAGTTGACTCTGTTCTAAATTAGGTGAATGGAAAGAATGCATTGTTTCAGTAATCACACAGCAGTCAATGGGGTCTCATTTGCTGGTCACCCAAATCCAAGTGATAGTTCTGCTTTGTATATATTATTCACTTTCCTAAAATGTATATTATCTATTGTGTTTATTATCATCATCTATCATGTTTGTTTTGTGTTTTTAAACTGGTTAATTACAATATCCTCTGGTCAAATAGGCATTCAGGCTGCAGTCAGTTACATAGTTGATATTTATATTAAATTTGTGTTGTATTTTTTAAAAGCTGTTTTCCAATATGTGTTATTATTCAATTTATTAGGTTTTTTTCAATAAGCACAGACATAATGTTAGTATTTACAAAGTATGCCTAGAACTGTATCAGCATTTTAATACCATTTGGGAAATTAAATCCATATTTAGTAATCCAGCAATTTTTTTTTTCACATAAATATACTCCCATCAAAATAGATTGCTGAATTATAATGATACATTTTTTATTTTATTTCAGGCATCACTACCAGATAGTCAAAATGAAGACCAAAAACACAGAGAAAAGAAACTGTGGAGAGAGAGGAGTGTTCATGACATAGACCCTTACAGACATGAACACAGAGGCAGAGAGAAGAGCAAGGAGAGAACAAGAGAGAGAGAGAGGTTTAAATCCAGTGAAAGGGACAGGGATAAAAGGAGAGAGAGAGAAAGGGAGAAAGAACACCAGAGAGAAGACCAAGAGAGACACAAAGATAAGGTTCAAGAGTCATATTTGGAGGAGAGACACAGCATACTAAAACATAAAGACAGGGACTCCGATAGAGAACGAGACAAAAAGCACAAGACATATGAGATAACAGATCCACAGAATTATCTGAAATCATTTGAAGGAAGAGATACAGAACATCACAGAAGAAGAGAAATCAGGCATCGTTTGGGTAAGTAACTTTGGGTTGCTGTTGTACTTGGAAATGTTTGATATTTCGATAGGAATACTCTGAAACCACACCCCATCTGTGCAGAGAGGATAATATAGGCAGGCATGAGTACCTGCTGGCATGTGTATTTTATGGAATGTTTTTTAACTTAGTTTTATTTTGATGCTTTAAAAAAAATTGATGCTTGTTTCCCTTCCTCTGAAGAGAGGATGGATGTCACTGGTTTTGTTGGTCAGTGCCTAGACACCCAGTCCTGAGTGATCCCTTCACTTGCAGGGTGATTGCTGAAATCAGTAGCATGTGTTATTACTCTTACCATGACACAAGACTGGAGGGATTCATTAGGAGAGAAGAAGGAGTAACCAGCTTTGGAGGGAGAATTTCAACAGAATTCCTTTTTAGAAAGATCTTATGTAAGAGAAAACACATTGCTAAAATACTGTTTTCCAAATGATGGAGTTAATTATGTACAGAGTTGGAATATTATAAAATATGTTCCCTAATTTATACATCTGTTTTCTAGAGGAGGAGAAAGCAAGAACTGAAGAGAGAGAAAGAAGACATAAAGCACAGAAGGTAAAGGAAGTTAGTGAAGTGTTTCCATAACAGAATAAGATAAAATTGTAGAATAATGAAGAAACTGGATCAGACTGTGTTTCCCAAGAAATCCAAGAGATGCATAGATAGTAAGGTGATGATAAGTGTACAAAACAAAACCAAAATATATCTTAGCTATCTGATTTTAAGGACATATTTTGTTCTCTTTTTTTTAAGTAAACATGAAATTAAATTTTCATAGCAAAAAATGCATACTTTTGGTACAGCTACATCAAAAGTTTCCATCTGTTATTTATGCCCTTATTGCAAGGGTAATTGATGAGTGTACATCCTACTTTAGACCACCTAGTAGACAAGAATTAATATTTTGTGTGAAGAACATATAATTCAAAGAATTTTCTGTAGCAAAGTGTGCAGTGTCCTAGAAGAAACACCAGAATCTCAAGTGCAGCCATAATTTGAAATTTGTTATCACAGGAAATGAAAAAATGGCTGGAAGATCCATGTGACACAAAGATTAGGTGCTTAAAATTCAATCATTTAGTGGTCAAATCTGGATAGATTTGTGAAGATAGAACTGTCTTGGAAAAGTTTTTAAACATTTAATATTATTTTCCTCTTTGCAGGATAATGATTTAAGAAAGCAAATTGAAAAATTTTTGGCCTACAAAATTGAAGAAGGTGAACGTGTACACAAATTAGAGAAATATCAAGAGCTGGATAAAGAGAGAGAAAGAAAACACAGAGAAAAAAAAGAACATTCTGCTGGGACAGAAAAAGAGAGGATTTATAAAGAGAAAAGTTATAAACATTATGGAAAGGAAGAAGAAGAAAAACATAAATCAAGGAGATCTAAAGAAAAATCCTCCCATGGAGACAGAGAAGGACCAGCAGCAGAAGCTGATGAGAGAGTAAAAAGTAGAGAAAAGGAAAGAAAGAAATATGATCTAAGGGTAGGTTTTGCTAAAGCATTACCTTATCAGTTGCTTTAATTATTGGTATATTGTCAATAAGGGAATGATAAAAATGCTAGGATTTTAAGTCAACATTTTCTGAAATTTGAGGGTAAAGTGGTAGATGAAAACACTACATCTGCATTTAAGTATGCTAATTCAGAACTGGTTCCTTCCATAAAATTTGAACAAAAAAATTGCCTATATGTTAGAAACGTCTTTTATTCATAAAATTCTTTCTTGTTATGACTTTTGAAATTTTTGCAAACACTTCAAAGTGAGATTTCATAAGGCTTGAGGTCCATTAAAGTTTATTGGCTGCCTTTATAGCAAAAAATATTTTAATAGAAGCTACTTTTATGTTGTCTGTGAAGGGAGCACATCAATCCAACTCGTAAGTAGGCAGGTGAATGTAGACCCTTTATATTTGTGGGGTTTGCCTCTACTTCTGTAGCCACAGAATATCTTTTATGTTTCTAATATGGAGCATGATGTTATATCCTAGAGACTTAGTCAATATTTTGTCATTTTTTACTGATTTTTTATAAGTATTTATTCAACAAGACTGAGAGAAGGAATCTCTAGTAATTTGTAACTCTTAAATCAAATGAATTTTATACAGACATATAGACATACAACAGTGAGATGGTCTTGGGTAGTAGTTTCTTCTGCTGCCTAAAGAGTGAAGATGTACAAGCTTCTGAAGTAAAAGTTCAGAAATATATTTTCAAGTGAGTCATTTTCAGTGTAGGGGCCCTCCATGAGTGATTCCTGTAATTGACTACTGCAGCAGACAGCAAAAGTCTATCAGGGGCTTGCTCAATGTTTGACTTCCTTGGAAATGTACTCAGGTAGCTGCTAGAGAACACACACACTTGATGCTTCTGTCCCAGAGTTATATTTTATTTTCTGTTTCTGGATAGAGACAATGACCTTTATCATAACAACCTCTTGAATACATTTCCAAACTTAAGCAAACCTTCATAATACAGAATTTAAGGTTCAAGTCAATCTACTGGGGATTAAAAGTGCCTGAGACTGTTCTTTGTGCCTCCATCCAGTTTGTGTGAATTGTAGTACATACTGTTAAAGTCTCATACTGTAATTTTTATGGAACAGGCTGGCCATGGCCTTCCAAGGTCAGCCTTTGGCCCTACCAGTTTTTGAGAACATCTCACAAGAAATGACTGAAATGAAAAATAGTCTGTAATTGAAACAATTCATTAGCAACCTTTTTTGCTGTTCCAAGGTCAGCCTTTGGCCCTACCAGTTTTTGAGAACATCTCACAAGAAATGACTGAAATGAAAAATAGTCTGTAATTGAAACAATTCATTAGCAACCTTTTTTTGTTGTTCGATGAGAGTACTGCTAATACAGGGTCATACACATTCCCTCCCAGCATTTCTGACTCATGAATATTGTGATTTCTTTCACAGAACAGTGAATACAAGAAGGAGGAGAGGATTCAAGAAGAAATGAGCCATCAGCTTGTAAGGTAAACTCAGAGTTTTAAAATAATTATATACTAGATGGTGTCTACTCAGATTCAGTCACCACCAAACCAATAAGCATAAATTCTTAATCTCACATATCTAGGGATAATGTTTTTTTCATAGGCCTAATAGTACAGCAATTACAAAAAAATCTGTGTGTTGCCTCTAAGATGATTCAGATAAAGATTGTATGTATTTGTATTCCTTTAATTATTTTTCTTCGTCAGGGTAGCAAGATATATTTTTCAGTCATATATATTAATCTGGACACTTAGTTTTGGAGACAGAAATGCTGAATTTTACCACCTGGAAATTTGCTACATAGTCAAATGGACACATGTAGGGTTCATGATGAACTACACAGGATTCTATTTTTTTGTTTATTTTAATTTGAGTATCAGTACTCAGTTCCTATCCTAGATGGCATCTAAAACATTATATTTATATATATAGCAAGTTTGCAGTTGAATATGAAAGGAAAAGTTCCAGATACCCTCGGTAGGATCAGTTAAATTTTGGGATTATTTTTCTAAGTTTTAGTACTAGCAAATAGAAATCTTAGAGAACTTTCCTGTATATTCTAGTACTTTGGATTCTTTATTTCTTGAGCCTTGTAAAATTCTTTCTGAAGGCTCAAGGCAACACAACTTTCTGAAGTCTAATTCTCTGGATACGTGGTTGGTTGCAATTCTCACTCTTAAACCCTGATTTAGCTTCCTGGCTCAGTACAGGTCTGGGTTTGCTTCTGGGGACACAGGCAGTGAAGTCACTGCCAGTGGCTGAGTATTATTAATGATAAGCATGGGACAAACCACTTTGGCTGAAGTGAATTTGTGGAAGTGTGATCCTATGCAAAACTGAAAAATTAAATATTTCAGAATACACATGTTGAGATGCTACCTGGCAGCAGCACTCAGCTGTGTCAGCAGTGCTGAATACTCAGGCAATGTTTTGAATCTGTTGCTGCTGGGGCTGTGGTTGAGTCATTGTTTGTGCATAGCTGGGAAGAGGAGTTTAGCCATTCCTGAATGGCAGGGAAGGCAGTATGGTTTGGTGAGATGTCCTGAAACCCTGGTTCAGCTTCAAGCACTGTTAATGTTGAATCACTCCAATTTGTGATGACAAGGATCCAGCCAATTTTTTTTTATTGTTGCCCTTCCCTATGTTTGTCAATCCCAACAGCAGTAGATACAAATACTCACATAAGAAGCAAAATATTCTCTTCTTGAAGTTTGATACTCTCTACATATAAAATAATCAAATAGATTATTGAGGAGCAAAGCCTGTTGTTGATTTGATCCTGCTCTCTGACCCTGATTGTATTGTCCTCATAAATAAGACTCCTGAATGAAAAACCAGGTTTGAAATCAGTCTTTGATTTATAGCTTTTGAGCATATTGCACCAACCTGATCTTGATCTCTGGTTTGCTGCAGATATTAATACAAGTAATAAATGTGCAGGGTTATGAAATTTTTTTTCCTCACTACTTTTTCTTGCCTTTTCATGCAATTATAGGTGTTAAATTTGGACAAAGTTTCTCAATTATTTGCAGGTTAATCACTTCGTTGTTTCATTATCCTTTTGTATCACAGAGATCTATAAAAATACTTGTAAAAATATTTCAGTTAAGTGGACATTTCCAACTGTTCTTTCCTTTTTTTTTTACTAAAACAAACAAAATCCCCAAAAACCAAAACTGAACCAGAACTGCTTTCTTGTGAGTTAACCAATAAAATTGTTGTTCTCTTTTGGAATAGGACTGTAAAAGATAAAGGAAAACTCATTGAAACAGAGGACATGGACACAAGACAAGAGGTAAAACTAAGGAAGAGGAAATGATTTTTATATTTTGAAATTATTTATTTTAATATTTTTAAGTGGACATGTGCAGGCAGAACCAAATTTTCAGCAAGTCTGAAGCTGTATAGACTTGGGTTTATTTGGGACAGTCTGTGCAGGTAGAGCCTAACTCTACCGTAAAAATTTTAAAACGTTTTATGGTGTTTTCAACTCATTGATTCAGCTCATCTTTAAGTGTGAATTTCTGTGGTGAGGACCTAAATTTAATTTCTAGTTTGTGGAGAGAAATAGGCAGTTCAGTCCTCTTATATTTGGTCTCCTTTTCCATTATCTTCTCTGTCTTCATTGGCAATAGGAGGCAACACAGGAGGGCAAAATTCGTACTTAAGACCTGACTCAACAAGGACACTGAAATTCCAGGGGTTTGCATTCTATGCTGTTGATTTATTTTTTGTATATGTGTTGCTCCAAATGCCACAGCCTTCAAGATATTCCAGCATGACTTCCTAATCCTGCTTTGTATTGACAATATATAGATTTTCTCTATAAATTCTTGAAAGTAGGAACCCAGACAATACTGACTGGTGGAGGTTTTTAGTGTGTAAAAACCATATTTGTACCAGATGCATCTGTGTTATTAATAAAGCTGACAGCTCTGTAGGCATTTTCTGAGATGATCATAGGTAATAAAAACTACAAAGTAGCCTAAAAGCTAATGAAGACTCACCTTTGTTGAGTGTGTTACTAAAGGTGTCTGACTAAATGGAATAAGGATTTATTTAAAAATCATATGAATTAAACTATATGAATTAGTTACTGCTGAGTACCTGCAATCTTTCAAGCAGAAGAAATCAGAGAAATTTCTCACAACCTAAGTTATACTGGGGGATTCAGTCTGTTAATAAAACACTGCAAATGTTGATACCAGGAAAGCTGCCATAAATA
>VYZP01049221.1:0-36702 GCA_013400635.1 Hypocryptadius cinnamomeus | reverse complement strand
AAAAAAAAAAAAAAAAAAAGTGTTGGTAGAATCTATTTTTGTCTTTGAGAATTCTACTGCTAAACTATGATAAAATTTAAATCCAGTCTCAAGATTTTGGACTGATGCATTCATTTAGCACTGTGGGAGTTTCAGGTGGTCCCAGCTTTTGATAACTCTGGATCCATGCTTTGGTAACTCTGGATCCACATTTTTTTTAGCCTCTGAGGGACATTATCATATCATTAAGGGCCGTGGCTCTGCTGAGCATCAGGAGGATTTAAATCTTCATTGTAGTCTCACCTTTTCTATCTGAGCCTTGGTGTTATCTTTTGCACCTATGTAGACCATGGAGAGGGTTGAAATGATGAGCAGAGGGGAGTAGCAGACATTCTCCTGGACATTCTGGCTTCTCAGCTCCCTGAATATGTCACAGCAAACTTCTGTGCTCACTGGACCGATGGAGGCCATTGTGCAGCAGTATTGCCTAGAGCAAAGAGCAGAAGTATAATAGCCATGTAATGATGGGAGTAGCATACACACACAGCACATGCACTTTAATAGGAATTTTCAGGCTATAAAATATAAACAAGTAATTTGGAAATCATTCTGTGTTAACATGTTTTCACAAATCTGCTTCCTTCTGCATTTCTATACATTTACCTTTTTGTAACAGTTCCTCAGAGCTCTGGAATCTGTATGTGATTTCTGTTTACATTTTCAAAGAAGTCAAACAACAATTGCCTGTACTTATTTTCACTCACTGAAAGCTACAATTCCTTAGTACTTTGTGGTAGCTTCATGAGAACAAGAAAATATTCTCTCTTTCATATATTTGCAAAGCTGGAAATTTAAGCACAAATTATATTTCCATTTGGTTTAGGTCTGGGCAGATAAAGGTAAAAGCAGAGGCTAGCTATTTTTTTTTTCTAAAAATAAGTAGGTGTAGTAAATTATCTATTTGTTGCACAGTACTTACTGTCAGTAGATCTTTGAAGGCCTGTAGCTTACCCTTGCTTTAGTAATGGAAACATGGACAGGCAATATAATTTGTCTAAGGTTACTGAATCTAGGAGAAAGACTGATGCACAAAATTCATGTTTCATTGTATTGTGCTTGCAGATATAGTTTGTTTTGCATAAATATGCTATGTTTTCTCAGACTATAACCTGTCTGAGAAATTAAATTGCCATTTTTCAAAATCCAGCCCCTTATTGTTGGAGCTAAATGCTAGGATCTCAAGTTTCTCTTTGTAGCATTAAACTCTACCAAAGTGTTTTGTGACTGACCTCTTGGATATACACATACAGACACACACATTTTTCTCTCACTTTCCTTTCTGTGTACATGTTCCCACTTATAAGTTATTTTAAAATTGTATATCTGTGCACTCACGTACCTTTTTATTTTATGTTCACCAACTGTATTTTTCAGGAATGCAACTCTTAGAGAAATTTCACACTAAAACAAACTTAGCAAATTCACTGAACACCACAGTTCTGCTCTCAATGCACTCTTTTGAACCAGAGGTCAAGCAAGGAAACTTATTACTTGTCTGTCAAAATCAATCTTAAAAGATACAGAATGGGAAGATAAGATGCTCTGAAATAAAATAATGTTTTGAGCACAAAATAACACTTTAAGCACAGAGAATAACTTTAAAATTCTCCCCAAAATCACAAATATTGAAATTTTGCACCTAATAAAGTAGTGTAGAATGCATATACACTGGTGAGATTTGTAGAGAATATAATGTAAAAAATGAAAAATATCAAACAAAAGACAATTATTTCTCTCTTTTTAAGTTTAGTCAGAAACAAGAATTAACACAGTGAGAAGGTAAATTTTCCTAGAGGAATGCTTACCTTCAAGCTTCAGCACCAAAGACAATACAGCTTTCCAGCTGTATGTGAGTATACTGGCTGAGCCCTTGGGAATTTATACAGTCTGAGTTGTGACCCACCCATTGCCAACTTCAGAAGTTTGAAGTTTGAAGTTTGACTTCTGACACCATAAAAATAAATTAATGGTATTAGGTCAGTTTTTTGTTTCAATGGGTTTGGGTTTGATTGAAGGGAGAACAAATATTAGTATTTTATGCTTTCTAACAGTGCTTTCCACCAGTGCATCAGGACCATTGGGCTGGAGAAAAGGCTGGGAAACAATGCCTTATTTGCAACGAGATACTGGGATGGCAGTACAAAAAAAAATGTGAAAACCTCAGTGGTGTCACACATAATTAGCAGTTATTAGTCAATATGTCAATAATTAGTCAATTTGTTATTATGGTGGTAGTAATAGACCAGAACTCTCTTTCAGTTAGTCCTTTCAGAATGTACAAAATGCAGCCATGCTAGACAGAAGAGATGGAAGGACAGGACTTAACCTTTTATTCTTCAAAAAAATTGGGGAAATAAAGTAGGGTGCATGTGACAAAACCAATTGAGATGAAAGTCAAAACCAGGAACATTTTCTTCGAGAAGCTGGAATATTTATAAAGGATCTTTCTATGAATGTGGTTTTATAGCAAAGTATTTTATTCTCAGGGGTTAACAGCAAAACATAACTCTAGACAAAGTAAAAAACAGTCAGTTCCAAATGTATTTGTGTATGCACTTGTCTTGTATCTCTCAGATCTTCCATGAGTAACTTAATGGCATGACAGATGATGGAGGAACTGAAATACAGCTAGAGTGTTCATGGTCTGTGGAACAATCATAATGTATAATAGCAAATATATTTTATTTATAAAAGCTATTGTTCTGTATTGGAATAATAGAATGGACAAACAGTTAAGAAACCATTCTGACCTCTGCAAAGCACAGTGTGATTTTTAAAAGCGGGGGGAGAAAGGGGGAAGGCAGGAGGGGGATGTCAAAGTCTGTACGACGTAATTCTTTAGAACATATGGGACTTAACTGTGATCTCTGTTAGGCAGAGTAGTCTCCTGTACTGCTGTTAAAAGTTTAGGCAGTGCAGTGTTCTTTTCCTCAGTCTGCTTCCTCTTGTGAAAATAAATGTGCCTTATAAATCTACATTCCCCTCGATGAGTAGTTGTCTGTCAGCGTGTAGCTCAGGAAGTGAGGTGAGGTGGTAACACGGACATCAGGAGAGGCAGAAGTGCTTTCTAGAAGTACTAGGTAGCCAGAAGAAAATCTGACATATGATTAAATAGTGGGAGGTGTGCCTGGACCCCAAGTCACAGGGCATCTATCACAAGTTGCTTTCCTTTTAAGCTTTGTGCCCACAAAATAATGATTATTAGTCATCGTTCTAAGATGATGATGAAAAAGCTGAAGTGAATATGCCAATGTGGGCTAATGCCAGCTATGCTGAATTGGAGGATCTGTGGACTCCCTCGAGGGTCTTAGAAAGAGATCTGGATAGACTGGAGAGCTCAGCAGTCACCAAATGTATGAAATTTAACAAGAGCAAGTGCCAGATTCTCCATCTGCGATGGGGTGATCCTCATTGCAAGTACAGATTGGGGGATGAGAGGTTAAAAACAGCCCTTCATAAAGAGATCTGTGGGTTTGGGTCAATGGCAAGTTGGATATGAGTCAACAGTGTGTCCTGGTAGCCAAAAGGACAAACCACATACTAGGGTGCATCAGGTTCAGCATCACAAGCCGGTTGAGGGAGGTGATTGACCCTGCCAAAGGCAGGGGACATCTTTAATGTCCCTTGAAACCCAAACTAGTCTCTGATTCTATGATTTTCCCACTCTACTCTTCACTGACATGGCCTCACCTGGAGTCCTGTGTGCAGCTTTGGACGCCTCAATGTAAGAAGGACATCACACTGTAAGAGTGTGTACAGAGGAGAGTGACAAAGACGGTGAAAGGCCTTGAGGACAAGAAGAGGAGGCTGAGGGGTGACCTCATCTCAGCCTACAACTTCCTCAGTGAGTGCAGTGAGCGGGGAGGTGTTGCTCTCCTCTCTCTGGTGACCACAAGGAAATGGAATGAAGCTGCATCAAGGGAAGCTCAGATTGGACACTGAGAAAAGGTTCTTCATCCAGAGAGTGGTCAGTCACACCCTGAAATAGGCTCTCCAGGGAAGTGGTCACAGCACCCAGTGTGTCAGAGTTCAGTGTCTGGACAATGCTCTTAGTCATATGGCTTATTTGTAGGTAATCTTGCAAGAATCAGAGAGCTGAACTCAATGCTCCTCATAGTTCCCTTCCAATTGGAGATACTCCATGATTCTTTGAACCTGTGTGTCTTCACTTAATAAGCTGTTTTCTCACATTGTTTACAGTGCACCTCAGATTTATGCCACTACTTCTCCCTTTTTTGTTCAGGGCCACTTTATGTCCACAAGGGTTTAGTTCTACTTCCATGACACTGGTCTTCAATTGCTGCATGTGAGAGCTGGTTAGTGTATTTAACTCAGTGAAATCTGCCTTTCAAATATCCTTCAAGACCCTGCTAAACAACCATGATTCCTATTCCCTTCGTCTGGTCAATCATACATGAATTACAGAAGTGTCCAGACCTGTATCACAAGTCCAGCTCATCTCATATGGCCTGAATTTTAGGACCTAAAAACATATTCAGGAAGAATCTTTTTCACTTTTGTTATTGATCATTCTTTTTACATACTGTCACACCGCAAGAATAGAATAAAAATTATCCCAGTAGTTTTTTTTAATCTGGTGAGTTTGACTTCTGTGTAGTGTCCTGGTTCCAGATCTTCAGAACAGCTTTGTATGCATTTGATGCAGAGCTTTGTTCCATGAGTTATACAAAAATCATGTTTTCTCTCCAAGAATTGGAGTTTCAGGTTCAGAACACACCCACAATAAGCAAATACGTGGAGGCTAATTAGTTCTGCTGTGATAATGTTTGATAAAGGGAAGCTGTGTTCTTTATGAGGGGTCTGGTGTGGTTTTCTGTGCTCAGACTGGGAGTTAATGCAAGGCCAGTTTTAAGCAACAGAATACACCCATGAGCAAATGAAGAACTGGATCAGAGCAGACCAGCAACATAGCATCAACCTTAAAAGGTCTTTCACAGTCTGCTTGACATGAGGTTTAGAGTAAGCAAACCTTCCTGCACTTGGAAGACTACCTGGGACAACTGGCAATGGATTGTCCTGTCCAGCACAGCTGTGCAAGCAGTTCAAACAGTTCAGTCACACATCCTTGTTTGACAATGCTTGTCCCAAGAAAGAGGTCAGCTAAGGCTTGGTTGCCCTTTCCTCTGCCAGGCATTTCATTGTGGAGCTGTCCCTAAACCAACAGAGTACCTGAGCTTTGGACAACTGACAGTACAAAAGGAACTTCTTAACCAAAAGGATATGAAGTCCAGGTCAGCTCACAGAACAAAGCCTCTGATCCAATCACAAAAACCTACTCAGAACTCGGGATTCTGTCCTTGATCCTGCTCTTTTGCCAATAGAAAGGAGCATATTAATTGTTTTGTGTTTGTCTTCATTCCACATTGTGACTCTAGAAGCTGGCTTTCAATCAGGGACAGAGGTAATCAGTCACAGAGAGATTTACTGATTGCAGCTGACCGTCTAACTTGTTACCATTACAGACCTGGGTCCTGCAGCTGCTGATGGTTTCTCTCTTCATTGTTCTGTGGTTCTGCTTTTTCCCCAGTACAAAGCAAATGAAGTATCTGGTCAAGCTCCTTCAGACAGGTGCCCATAGCCCACCTGGCACCTTTCTGCAACAGCTCTATGCCACTGGAGATGTGCACTGTTGCCTGCAGTGCTGCCTTGATCTCTCACAGACTGTGACAGGGCATTTGTCATTGCTCTTAATTGTCATTGCAATATCCCGTATGACATCTTACATTCCTTTATTCATTTGAAACTGACACAGGCTTAGACTTCATTGTACAGATGATTATTTCTTACTGCTTCCCCTGACATAGGGTTGATGTGACCTTCATGGCATAATTTTCAATGATCACATCCCACAGGCCAGCAGTGGGTTGGATGGGAGTCTTTGACTCCCATGTTTGAAAAAGAACCTCACTGTGGTTGAATGAGTTTTAGCCTCACATACATGCAAAGCCTTTGCCTTGCTTCCATACATGCCACATATCTTTCTGTGGAAGCAGCATGTCTCTGATGATAAAGGTGCCTTCATTCTGTCCAAGCTCAAATGCAAAAAGCAAGTGTATAAGAGTTGGAAACAAGGAGGGTCTACCAGGCAGGAGTATAGAAGCTTTCACCATGCATGCAGAGATGGAATCTGAAAAGCAAAAATTGTGCTGGAAGGAAAACTGACAAGGGATGTGAAGGACAGTAAGAAAAGGTTTTTTAGGTACAACAGCAAAATGAAGACTAAAGAAAAGTCGGGATGATTGGAGAAGTTTCCCGATGATTTTAAAAATTGACTAATTTTCAGAAAGGGAAAGGAGAACAACTGAGGAGACTACAGGTCTCGGCAGTCACTGAAAATGTGTAGTGCACTGCTGCAAGGCACTAAGGGACTGTACTCATTATAATCTGTGTCAAGAAAAACACAGTCTCTAAGACACTGCTTAAAATACCATTTATTGTAGCTAACATTGAAAGGAAAAAGAGGATAATATAAATAGTTTTTGTTGTCATTCACTACAACTACCTGAAAGGAGGTTGTAGCCAGGTGAGGGTCGGCCTCTTGTCGCAGGTAACTAGCAATAGGACAAGAGGACATACTCTTAAGCGCCACCAGGGGAGGTTTAGGTTGGACATTAGGAAGAAATTCTTCACAGAAAAAGTGATTGGGCATTGGAACAGGCTGCCCAGGGAGGTGGTGGAGCCACTGTCCCTGGAGGTGTTTAAGAAAAGACTGGATGTGGCACTCAGTACTATGGTCTAGTTGGCATGGTGGTCTTAGGTGATAGGTTGGACTTGATCATCTCAAAGATATTTTCCAACCTAGTTGATTCTGTGATATTCCCTTAGCTGCTGGGAACTCTAAGCTTTTGCAGCATTGGAAAATCACCAGTCAAGGAATAGCATGCAATGCAAATCCCACCCACAGAGATAGGTGTTCACCGACACTTTGGTCTTTAGAGCTCTTGCAGGAATTTTTAAAGAAGAAAACAATTAATTTCTTCTGAGAAACAGAAGAATGTTCACATGAAAACTTGCTGCTTCACTTTACGATAAATGCAAGGAGGCAGGGGATGCAGTCACTCATGCCAAGTGGGAGCTACCTACAGGTTCCTCCCTTCTGACTTGCACACAAAGTTCATGCTGCAGCCCAGGGCGATGTGCAGGACAGCACAGGATGGGGAGCCAAGTTCCACACTCAGCAAGCTCAGGCCTGTGCATTCTCCTGTCAAATACTATGTAGGTCACTAATGCCCTGGTATACAATTGTATTTGAGCTTGAATCCCTGCAGAAGGCTTCTGAGCAAAGCCTCCTGGGAACATTTTGAGACATGTGAAGGAATAAAAGATGATGGGGAAAGCCAGCACAGATTTACCAAGGACAAATCTCTCCTGACAAACATCATTGGTGTCTAGGATGGACAGCTTGTTGTATAAACAAAGGGAGAGCAGAGGATGTTGTACACCTGACTTTAGTAAGGCCTTCGGGATGATCTCCCATAAAATCCTTGTAGTCACATTGGAGAGCTATAGCCTGAGTAAGCAGGCAATATTTTGGGTGGAAAGCTGTCTGTACTGAGAGAAGCAGCAGGAGTAGGGCTGCTCCATGAGGACAGTGAGCTGGGCCAAGAGTCAGCTCCCAGGGAGGGCAGTGCCCTCACCACAATATCTGACCATAGAGAAGCAGAACCAAATGCCAGTGACAGGGTCCATCAACATCCATGGACACAGCAAGAGGAGAACCAGGGCCATGGTCCATTCCCAGATCCTAGGGTTAGGGAGCAACGAGAGCTGGTTGCTGCCTGTGGAATGGGAGGCTCACTGACCAGGGCCCAGCCCCATAACACCTGAGCAAGGGAAACAGGACAGACCCTGAAAGGGTGACAGGTCCAACCAAGCCTTCAGAACATGAGGCGATATAAGTGACGGGGCATGTCCAAAGCTAAGCTGGGAAGTCTCTCCACAAGTGAGGGCTGCAATCAGATCCAGTGACTACAAGGCAGGTCAATAGTGACTCAAGGTCAAAAGTAGGCTCAAGTTCAAGACAGGAAATGAGTGCAAAAGTTGTTCTCAAGCAGGCCATTGCCAAGCAGGGGGGGACTGAGGAGAACAGAACAGCCCCTGATGTGGTGTCACTGGGGTAGGGGCTGATGGCCCGGGGCAGGGGGTAGCATGGGATCCTGGGTTTTGGACAGGTGGGAGAGGTACAATGGAAGATCAAGGCCACTGAGGGCTTCTAGTGCAGCCTTCCGTGTGAGGACAGCGTGCCCTTGCTCCTCAGGGAGACCTGCACTCGGGAGGGACTCACTTCAGGGTGACTCAGGGGCTGTGGAGTGTTAGGGGGCTGTTTCAGGGGATGCAGACCTGGGACAAGGGCAGTGGATAGGAAATGGACATGGCACAAGAGGTCAAGAACTGAGTGAGATGGTCAGGCCACCCCAACAGACCCCAGAGGCTGGTAGGAACAACCCAGGAAGGATGGTCTTGCTGGGTGGAAGGGGATTCACTCCGGAGCCTGACTGTGAGTAATGAGTGAGTGCTTTGTGGAGATCAGGAATGTTTGTAAGGACAAGGCCCTGTGTGACCAGAGACCCAGGCTCCTCGGTGCTTGGCAGAGGGCTCAGGCCCCTGTCAGCTCACTGTCAGGGAGCAGCAAGGGCCATATTTTCCCAAAGAAGAACAAACCAGGAGGCAAGGGGGATGACATAGCTGGAGCCTCACCTGCTCAGCAGAGCAGGCCTGGAGACCATGGGCAGTCCAAATCCTAAAGCAACGTCATGGCTATGAGGCAGGTGCAAAGACAACATTGACCACAAAGTCAATTCACACAGCAGAGGTAGGTCCAGGTCCAGTGATCACAAGCCAGGGCCAAGGTCACATTAGGAGTCCTTGGCCAGGAATGGGCACAGCTGTGTTTGAACTGGAGAGTGACACACCACTGATGTAATACAGATGGGAACTGAAAGTCCAGCACATAGCTTGGAGCTCCTGGGGTCACAGGTGTGGGAGAGGCTCCAGGACTAATACAAATTCATTAGTGCAGGACTATTACAAATTCATTAGTGCACTCAGACTTCTGTCATACACTTATGAGCAAAAGAGATGGGCCTGGAGACAAGGCTACAAAGCTTAGGTCTGAGGTCTGCCAGGAGGTAGAACTGGAGACAGGAACCTGCAGTGCACTTCAGTGCTATGTCTAGGCTGAAATGAGTTTCTGTTGTGGGCAACAGCTTTGACTTGGGGAGTTTTGCTTAATTTCTTGCTGATTAACATTAAATTTTTGTTATTTATTTGGTAGCTGACAAAATCAATGTAACAAACTATGAAACAAACAGACCTTTCTTCCCTCTTCCCCATATTTCACTTCAATACAAAAAGTCTCCTCTTATGCTTACTAGTTTCAGCTTCCTTGTTACACTCAGTGCTCACCAGTCCCTTTGGTGAAGCAGCAAGCAATGGAAGAGGTTGTGATTGGTGTATAACTGTTTACATCTGCCAGATGTTTCTGCTCACTTTTATCCTGAGCTCTAGTCTGCTTCAGGAGCTGCAGTTCCCCAGGGATGTCTTGCTGCAGCATCAGTGACCAGCAGGCTGCAGTCCCTCTGGAGTGTCACTGCCCTTGCATGAGCTGTTTGTGACTGCAGTGCACCAGAGATGACTTCCAAGAGTATGCCTTCAGCTGTGCTCTTTATAACATCCCCTTCTTAGTAATTGATGCCTAGAGAGGCTGATCTGGAACAGAGACTAACAGAGTTAAAGGAATAAAGTAGGTATTTATTGAAAGGCCTTTAAAGGATATACCTTGGGCAATACAAGAGCCCAGCCATGATAGACCCAAGATAGACCCGAGAAGGACACAAGATGGACACAAGATGGACGACCGGTCATGAGTCTTCACATTTTTATAAGTTTTTATCAATTTTCATATTGTGGTTAATTGTCCAATTGCAGCTTCAGATTGTGAAGTCCCATCGTCCCGGTTTGCTCTCTTCAATTTGCCATTGTTTATGCTTTTGGGTCTGAGGCTGTAATGGTTGTCCTTGGTTCTCAAGCTGGAAAAGGATTGTTTTGTCTAACTATGCTGTGAAAAGAACTTGCTAACACTTTATATGAAGTTCAGAGTCACCCACTAAGGCAGTACAGAATCTAAAAAATATGAAAGCTAAAACTTAAGGCATCAAACATCCCTATGTCTTCTCTCTTTTGTTTCTCCAAACACATCTGTCACATGTCTCTGTCCACTCTTTCTTAATTACACTCGAACAGAGGTGCTATATGCTCCTTTGACTGGAGATTTGGCATACAAATTCTTTTCATTCATTACAGGGTCTGCTGCAAATGGTCAAGGACCATCGTGTCCTCCTCTCACAAATGGTGCCAGCACCCAATACATGCTCCAGATCCACGTGCAGAGGGTGTTGGGGAAATCTCCTGCTGAGGCTGGTTGTTCTCTCAGGGTTCTAACACTGGCTCTTGTCAGTCCTGGAACTTAAATAGCTGGTAGTGTTTTCTACATATTTATTACCTCTCAGCCGATTTCTCTTCCATGGTTTTGTCCAGTTTCCCTTTAAAATCATGTGAAATTTTATCATCTTCCACATTCTTTGACCATTAATTCCATCATTCAGCTGTTTGTTGTCAGCTACCTCTATGTGCTGGAGTTTTTTAACTGCTTTCTGCTAACCTCTTTTAATGCCATTAAGTTCCTATGTCAGAAGAGATACCAAATAGTCAGCCTCTGTCACTGCCTCCATAACACTCAGGACTTCAGAAACCTCTGCTCTTGAGATCATCCCTCTCCTTAGAGTTTGACTGCATAGGGTCAGGGACATGCGAAGCAGCTTCCAAGCCTTGAGTCAGGGCACTGTTTGTGGCAGAGCTGTGAGATGCCTCCATGAGGGTCTACATCCCCTCACTCAAGAGAAGAATTTAAGTGCAGTGTCTTGACTGGCCCTTGCTAGTTTGCATGCTGTTGCCTGGCCATGAACCTCAGCAAGATGGACACTGCAAGTGTTTATTTTGGACACAAGTAAGAAAACTATTGAATTTCCATTTCCATTTTATTGGAAATGACATGAGAAGGGGAGAGGAGAGAGCATAGTCAATTTCATGTCATTTCCAGTGGTCAGATCCCCAAGTGGTGCAGCATTGGATGGATCTTTCTTCAGGGAACAGCACACTGCATACGTATCCCATGCATGCAGAGGTTCACTGGTGGTGTGATCTTTACACTTTTATACGTATGTTCTGTTCATCATTTCTACTGATGAATGAAAGTACACAGCAAAAATGCTGCTTCACTTCAAGATAAAGACGAGGATATGCCAGCAACATCATCACAGGGTACCAGTTCGGGACCATCTGTGAGGTTCTCCACTCTTCCATCTGTGAGGTTCTCCATTATCATTAGTAGATGAAGTTTAACCCACAGCCACATGATATGTTCAGCACTGTATAGTCCCAGACACTAAGCAGTACCTGCAACATAACACAAAACTGCACTCACTGATCAGCCTGATCAGACCCATTTTTACGTGGTCACTAACTCCTCAATGTACAATAGTGTTCTGGTTAGGAGCACTACAGACCCTGATTTGTGGATTTAACCTGCAGGCTTGATATTTGACCTACCTCATCACCACAGGCTTGTTTGGCAATCACTGGACTGTAGCAGTGTGGTGTAGGGAACTGCAGCATGTAATATCTTATGGGGAAAGCCCCTGCCCTTCTGGTCTTGTTGTCACCTCCTGCTGTGTATCCCCTTTCCTTGCCAAGCAGCCCCCCCCTTTCTGCTTTTTGACAATCTCCTCTCTGCTGTCCCTTTTCCCTATTGATAAATCTTAGCTCACTAGCCACAAGAAACAGAAACTCCTGCTCTGTGTCCAAGCCTTTCTAGCAGACATTCAGCTTTCAGTTTGATTCAGCATGCTGTGCTTTCTCAAATACCATTTGGGAACTCAGAACAGCTCTGCCCTGAGGTCCAGGGGGTTCTCTGCACCTACTCTGGTGACTGTGGTTACAGCATAATGCCTGCTAAATCTTGTGCCTTCAGCCATGGATTCAGTTTGCTTAGGAGACAGCAGGCCTCTCTCACAAGTCATATATGCAAAGGGATGTGGAATGGTTTCAGAAATTTGTATTCCCCAAAGGGCAGGGAAGATATGTCATCTCCAACCCTTCCCCAAATGACATAAGAAGCAAAGGCACACGTAGTTCACACAGCATTTCAAATGCTGTCCTGTGTGTGTCTGTTTTTGTTCCACAGACCCCTGGCAGTACAGTAAATCCAGAACAACATGGCACATAGTGAAAATGGAGTGTAGTGAATGGACAGATGGCATTTTATTGACATACCGGCTTCAATGATGCTGCCAGGGAGCAACAAGGGCTGCAGGACAATACCCAGATTTTGTGGGAGCTGGGATTAGTGTTATTAAACTCTTGCCAGACTTCATAGCTGGGAAACAGCAGGCAGAGTTTCTCTCCTCATGGCTGCTCTTCCCTCATCCCTTTGTAACACCCTCCATGCTGGTCTTTTCGGAATTGCTTCCCATGGGAGCTGCAGCAGCCACACTGACCGTGGCAGAGCCTTTGCAGCAGGTCCTGCCAGCCCAGACCAGCAATGCACAAGCACAGTACTGGGCCCAGCCATTGATACAGGGGTATGGATCTTATTCAACCTCCCTGAATCTGAACTTTTATCTCTCATTTTAGCCTCTTTAGAGGATGGTTTCTCTTTCACAGACAAAACAGCTCCATCCATTCTACAGTGTTTGATATTTTTTCCAGGACACAGACATTTAAAAATGTCTCTGATCTTTCACCAAATAATATTTCTGTCTTTTTCTTCAAAATTACTGGTTTTCAAGCCCAGTGCCACTGGTTTACATTTTCAATATATTGATCATAATCATCTGTTTGCACAAAAATTAAAAACAAAATTGGAACATACGTTAAGCTCCCTGATCTAGTTTTCAACAGCTGTCTCTCTGTCAGGAGACTTGAGACATCATTTTGTATCCCTAGTGACACCTAACGGCCCAATGTAAAATGAGTCAAATTGTTCTGTTTCACAGTGAGGACGTTAGGTGGACCTCTCTCATATGTAGCTTTAGAAAACCATTTACAATTTCATTCATCTTCATTTCATTACCATTGATTTTCTCCATTTCTTTCCTTTAAAATAATCATAAATCAAAGGAACAATTAAACAAGAGAATAGTTATTTTTACATTCATGTTATATAATTCAATAAATATTAATTTTATTTTCATTGTACCTAGAAAGTGCAGACTGATAGATATGCTTGTTTCAGTTTAATAACAGATCTATAATTGTTTATAAACTTTCACCCTCTGCTTCTTAGAACAGTGTTTCATAAATCCTGCCTTGTTCTTTTTTGCTTTAGTTGTAGCAAAATAACTCTTTGCTGCCTTAGGTTTTAAGGGAAGCAGAACATTATATGCATAGTAATGCTTGAAATTGCTTAAAAAAGAATACTTTTTACTTGAATACTTCTGTTAACCGTGTCTAATCCCTTTAAACTGCCTTGGGAAGACCAGTATTTGCAGTTCTTCCATAGGCTTCATAGCAGCCGAGATATGTTTCCCTGTAGTCAGCATCATCATTTCAAGTTATATTTAATATTTACTTCTAAAATGTTTGAGGCAGCTCCAAATACTGCCAAGTATCTCCCTTTTCTAAGCACTTTTTAAGTACTGTGATTTGCAGTTGTGCACGTGTATGCCAGCAGAAGGAAGATTGCTTAAGTCAGTGATCAACACTAATAAGTCTTTCAATTGGATAAACTGCAACCTGAAGAACCTTCCCCCTAATGACTCTGAAATAGGAAATGATACCTCTAGGGGATTATGTTATCAAAAAGTAGTAACAAGGATTTTCTCACACGATTCCTGTGGGTATTAGACAGCTGAAGCAGTCCACCTTTTAAGAAAAATAGCAATCCTTTCCTCATGTTTTTGAACTTGTATCTCTTAGGCATCACTTCAGTGTATTTCCTGAGGGCAATTAGAGGAAATATTTTTAAACTATCTGGAAATACAATAGCAGATTAAAAAAACTGAGTTATTTGATATGTCATATGGAGATGAGTGCAAGATAAAAATAGGAGCTATAGGGCTTATCTTGCTTAAATTCAGAATTTTAGGAAAAAAAATGTTAGGCTCATGAATATGTGTGTACATTCTGGTTTTGAAATTAGTATCTAAATTCTAGTCTAAACACATTCTGTAAATAACTACAATCCAGTATACCATATATTTTGGTTGTGTGGTGCAGTAATACAGAGCAGGTAGAGACATGTTTAGTTTGCAATGCTTTTATTAGAATAAATAGAAGGACCAACAATTGTCATTCACAAAATCAATGACATATCATGGGAATGAAGATGGGAAATTGTATCAGTCAGGAAGGTGTTGTGTTTGGAGATGATGATTTAAGAAGAAATGTTAAACTTTCTATATGCCCCCTCAGAACAAGACCTTAGCCTTACAGTATGTGCAGCACAAAGAAGCACAAATGCATTACTCAAAGAAGAATGATTTGCTGAAATTAAGGATTTCATCTGCAAGTTGTCCAGGCATCAATTCAAGGATGGTTGCCCAGTGAGTTCAACAGAAAGGAACAGGTTTATTCTAGTAGCTGTGTTTATTTCAGAGAACTCCTGTAGAAAACTCAGACTCTTAATATCAGTGTCAGAATTTCTCACAAGAATCGAAACAGTGGTCCTGAATCTTAAGTTATTCAATCATGATGTTAAGCTACCTCTTGAAGTTCTTATTTATTCCTGGATGTAATTCCTAAGTACAACTTGTGTAAGCAGAAATATCAGCACCCAAAGATCTTAAAAGTCACACATTTCTTCAGGAATATCTCCCTAGATATTGAAGGCTTTCCACTTACTGAAGAGATGAGATTATACTACAAGACTAGAGTAAAGGGGGTCTGTTTCTAAGGGGTAGGCAAGCATTATTTCCAGCCCTTTTTCTCCTTAGGGAGAACAATATCTACCAAAGATGAGTATCATGTCGCTTGGATTGTGTTTGATCAAGAAAAGGAATGGGTGGTCAGCCCTGAACTCTTCAAACTCAGAGGATTGTTGGATGTCTCCCGTCACAACCTCTGAGCCACCTGCCTCAGTGCCCTCTTCAGTGACTTCCAAGTATGCCTCGTGGATGGCCTCAGACACCCTCAGGCTCTCTGCTGAAGAGATACCAGAGAGGTTGGCCGAGGGGCTGAACAGGTCGGTCATACCCAAGGATGTCAGGACAGATGTGAGGTTATATTTCTCCTCAATCTTCATGCGTGGGAGGTACACTTTTACTCTCTTCTTTTCCATCACCCTGGGACTGGTCCATTCCAGGAGTTTTTCATAGCTGATTTTGTTCTCAATCTGCAAAGAGGGGCAGGGAATTAAATGTCTTAGACAAAAGTTCAATGGCCTTAAAAGCTGTGTTTTTACCACCTGTTACTGGCTTTTTCCATTTACTTTAGGCACACAATAGAACTGATACTTGTTCTTAAATGCACTGTCTTGAGGAAGTTCCTCAAATCTTTTTCATCTGAAAATTTCTTCATCAGATCAAGTCTTTTTTTGTAAAAGTATAGTTTTTGAAAACATCAAATCAAATTGGCTCTAAAACTGTTCCTCTTGGAAGATATTTTATTGATCACTTTCTGCAACATTTTTCCTTTCTAATGTTACTTTTATCATTTTCCCTTTAGTCAGTTCTTGGAATGCTTTCTTCTTCACTTTCATTTTTTATTTCCCCTATGATAAACTTTTCTTCTTTAGCAAACATTTGAAACTACTCACAGTGATAAAAATCCTGCTACCTTGTCTGCTTCTGCTTCTGATGGAGATTGGTGCATATAGCAACATCCTCTTCTGCAGGGCAGCAAGAGCAGCACTACACTGCTTTACCTTCATTTTATAAATCTGAGCTCAGGACTCTCCTAAGAGGCTCTGCCTGAGCACCTGGGCAGATTTTGTGCTCCCCTGACTGCCCAGCACAGCCGTGGGGTGGGCAGCCGGTATGTCAATGGGCAGCAAAAGGTCTGACAGCAGCCAAGCCCCACTGCAGTCATAGCTCTTCTGCTTGCCCTGCCAGGGCCATACCTGTGCCAGGCCAGAGATGTCATCAGGCAGCAGCACCAAGAGGCTCAGCTCTCCACTGGCATATGGAAGCTCCAGGACCTTGATTTTATCTTCAGCCACTCTTCCCACTCTGAAGGTGCTGTTCTGACGCATCATTTGCACAGGTCTGCTCTCTTGCTGCAAAAACAAAAATGTGCCAGATGATGTGATATGGGAGCAATCTTTTTCTTTGGTCAGACAAATGTGCAAGGCCTTTGAAAGGGCAGGACTCAATCTTCAACCATGCTGCCTTTGGAAAAGATCTGTGTCTCCATTTTCCTCTCTTGCTTGCTTGTGTGTCCTGGAAGCCTGGTCAGACACAGATCTTGTGAACACTAATTGGCTTTAGGCCCACTCACTGACAATGATGGACTCAGAAAAATCACCCAACCTGTGACAGATGTTTGTAGCGCCAAGACTCCTGCTTGTGTGAGCCAACAGGTGCCCTGGCCAGAGGTGTGCCTGTGCCCTCTTACCTCGGTCACGTTGAAAGGCTCTTCCCGAGTGAGTTCTTCTTTAAATGCAGTTTTCCATATCCCTTTGAAATAAATGACATTCACAAAGACCAGCGCAGTATTGAGATCAACAGAGTCTGACACAAGGAAGTCTTGGATCCGTCCTTTAAGAAAGAGAAGAAGAGAGAAGTAAGATACAGCTCCTCTGGTGTGCAAAAATCTCTGTGATGTTGGGGTGAGGGTGGGGGTTCCTGCTTTATGGAGTTTCATTTTCATAGCAATAAGCAACCTGCACTTGCTTGACCTACCTTTTCTAGAGGTTATGGGGAGAGGAAGACAAGGATATAGTTTATGGTAGGCGAAGGAAAATCCCTGCTACCAATTTTTAAGTCCTTACCATTTGTCTCCTTCTCCACCCAGGAATTGATGAGCTGTCTTGCTTCCTCTGCAGCTGTTTTGAAGTCAACTTCTTCCAGCTCTGCTTTGTAGAATTTCTTTGCACACTTTATGTATTCCTATAAGCAAAAGGGTTACAGTTGTCAGACTGATGAGGACTTGGAATTATACGGATGTCGAAAGCAAGATTGTGAAATAAAGCAGAATGGTTTAAGGAACAGTGAATGTTTGCTCCTGGGTTTGAACATCAGACACTGAACATGTCAGTCACATCTGTCTTCCTGTAACTGAATCTTAAAGCTGTACAAGAAAGACCGCTTCACATATATAGATCTAGCACTTTTTGATGAGACAGCGCTCCAAGTTAAGATTTTAATATATTTCCTTTGTTTTACCAAAACAGTTTCTGTTTAACAAACATTTGTAAGGACAGACAATGCTTGTCTCCTTCTCTTTGTCTTCACTCTTTAGGGTTTTGAATATTTTGTTCTCACATTCTTGGATTTCAAAAGCAAAGCTTCCTTTCACTAGGAAAACTGAAAATTTCAGTTTTCATTATTTCAAGTAATAAATTTTATTTAATTTCCCTTAAAAGTTACATTTTTCATTACAAGCCATTTTTCTAGTAAATTAACCGCTATCTTGATTACTCCCTGTGATTTGCAATATAGGCATATTTTATTCCATTATATCTTTTGCCTTCATTCAACAGGCACAGAAAAGTCCAAACTCTTTCTGTACCAGCTCCCCTCATGGCTCACAAGCACCTCTCCATCAACAGAGAGTGGGCTACTGTTGGTGGTGCATCTCTAGGGCAGAGTCACAGGGGATTTACAGGAAATCTCGTGGAATTCAGTTAACAGTATAACTCACCTGAAGAATAGGGTATGTTTTTTCAATATAGAGTCTGTCAGCAATCCTGAGTGAGTTAGTGGCATTTTGCCTGCTGATGTCTGAGAGGAGATCCTTGAATGTTTTGTGGATGTACTCAGCAGTGCCACACTGAGGTGATGACATGAAAAAAGAAGAGGGATTGCATAAGGAAATAGTATCCTAAAGTCTTGTCCCTTTCAGTTAAGAGTGATGCTACAGGGCAGTCTTCCCCACAGACTGTCACCTTTGGGATAGCCAGTGCTGTGGTGGTGGTGCATTGAAAGGGCACATTCATCCTTGTCAAGACAAGTCCCCTGAAATGTGCTTTTAAAAGATGCAGTTGAGTTCCTGTCACTGAGACTTCTGGGCTCTTCTCTGCTCAGCATCTTCCTGCCCAGCTGAAGATCAAACTGCTGTACCCTGGCTGTAGGTACTGAGCCCTCTTCACTCATCTCCCAGCAGCACTTGCCTGGGAAGACACCCTGCATTGTGCCCAAAGCATTCTCCCCACACCATTACTTGTTCTGGTGCGAGATAAGCAACCTGTGGTCTTTCTATGTTTGTTTAAAAACAGGTGAATCACACCCTCCTTCCCTCCCTCCACAGATTCCCTTGGTTTGAGGCCATTACTGTAGTTTTTGTCAGGGTCTGAAACTGCCAGGAGGAGAGGCAGAAAAGTATTAAATTATTTCTCTACCTGGGAGTCAGAAATGTCTCTATCTCCTGTAACATTATCAAAGTGAAGAACCTGCAAGAAAAAATACCAGTGGTAGAAATGAGAAGCATGACCAAAACCAATGTGAATTTGAGATTTACACATGTTGCTTTTGTAAAAAAACCTGTTGGCTCAGAAAAAAAAAAAAGATGATGAGAAAATAGATTAACTAAAAAGTCACAGGTAAGCTTGCAACTGGTCTATGCCCTCTGTGACCTTCTTGAAAACTATAAATACTATTCTTTGCTTAGATGATATTTTTCTCTAGTGAATATCTAGAAATCAATTGAGTTACATATTATGTGTTGCTAAAAATAGTCGGTCTTCCCGTCTTTCTGGGATTTATCTTTTATACATATTAAAAAAGAAAATCTGATTATGCTATTTGGAACTTGTCAGAATTTAAAAATCATAAAATTGCTGACTGGTAATCTATTTTGCTATTGTCCCTGAGATATTTTTTTTAATGTTTAAGTCAACTGCCTCTTATATTAAAAATATACAACTTTCTATTAGTATTTTCTATATGTAACTCTTGACTCAGTTCTCCATTTTGTGACTTTGGCTTAGTTTTTGTGCATTGAAACAGGTGAAAACCTCATCAATGGATATTTTTCAGTGATGTTACTTAGAAGGAACGAGTAGCACAAGTAGAGGTCACTTTACACCCATGTAAGTAACTTACCTTCTCCATCTGGGATTGAGTCTTACCCCTTGCTCCCATATACACCAGGGCCAGGGTTGAAAGCATGCTCAGGGAGGAAAAGAGCACGTTGTCATTGCTGCGGTGGAATTTCACCTCTTTGAATACATCAAAACAAAATTCTGCATTTGCTGCACTGATGGAGCCCATTGTGAAATCCCTGTTGTCTGAAGGAAACAGAAAGAGTCTGACTGACTGTGGTGAAATAGATAAATTGTAATGCAAAAAATTCAGTGCACATGAACCCCAAACTTAGTGCACGGGGTTTTTTTCAGCAAACAGAATCCAGTGGAGTGGATCTAAAAGGCAGATATGGTTTTGGATTCATGAGTAACCAAAGTGCTGGACATCTGCCAGCTGTGCATAGGCTGATGAAAAAAGAAAACACAGACTAGATAATACAGTATGCAGCTGCTAGAGAACAAAATCCAGGGTACTGTGCCATATGTGTCACAGTGTCTATCAAATCAACATGTGCATGTGACAGTCATCTCCTAACGTGAGATAATTTGAACAACAATGCATCTAACTGTTCCCCTGATAGAATGGATGCTCATTCTCTCTCTAAATTGAACTAATTGTATAGGTGATATAAGGTAGATTTTTTATTATTTACCTATTCTGCTTACTATTATCTTTTAGGCTTTAAGCTCTGTTTTTGTTCCTGGAGAAGAAACAGACTCATGAAGCAAATGCTTGGGGGGTTTTTTGTTGTCATTTATCTTTGAAAATGTAACTATTAAAGATAACACAGAACTGTAGAATGATGGGATCATTTGAACATACTGCACTCCTTGATTTCATTCAGAGAATATCTCACATAACTCCCAGAATTTAAACAAATTCAATTTTGTCTTTTAATACCAAATGAAAAATTAGAGAAATAGAGGAAGAAGGAAGAAAGTCCGTTGTAACTTATCACCAGGTTTTCAATGTGGAAGAGTTAGTAAACAAAACTATAGTTCATAAATACAAATACTTTGACTTTATTCATGGCAGACTGAAATAGCAAAATAATACAGATGATACATCTGAAGGTAGGTAAGGTTTCTGCAGAAGGCATCCTGTGATAATTAGTTTCTTCAACTGATACTCAAGGCCACAAACATGAGATGACATTAATACAGTTATAAGTACTGTAAAAAACAATTGGTTTTTATCTTGCAGATTAGAACTTAAATCATCATTGAAAGAAATGCTTACCTTATCAGATTCACCAGGGAAAGGTAGAGCACAGCTTCTCAGCTGTACTTTGGGCAAACTTGACAAACCCCCTGAAATATATCTGGTGTTATTTTGTGACACGCCCCGTGCTGCCTGTTCTGTGTTTACCCAATAAAGTGATGGATGGAGCTCAATGTCAGACATTGAGCACTTTTACTTGGAATAAGTCCATTCTTTGAAACAAAAAAAAAAAAAACCCACCAAAAAACCAAAAAAAAAACCACCAAAAAAACACCAAAAAAAAACCAAAAACAAAAACAACAACAAAAAAAAGCGCCTGAATAAAAGGATTTTAACTTAAAATTTCCAAAAAGGAAGGTTTACTCATCATAGCACATGAAATCCTGCAGAAAAGACGGGAGAGCATTAAAATGACTGAAGCAAAAATAATGATAAAAGCTATTCATTGGAAATTGAGTAGTAAGTATGATTTGGTTATGGCACCAAATAGTGTAACATAGCTCGTGAAAATAAAACAAAAAGGAGTGGTAAGGAATTCAGTCTTGTAGAATGTCTGTAAGGAATTTTGTCTTATTTTCCTTAATATTCTCTGTCTTAATATCCTCTGTCTTGAATAGTGACAGGCCAGATCCATTTCAGAGTCACCATTTCATGAACTTACAAATTTTGCTAAGATCAGGACATGAAGGACTGTATTTATTGCAACTTTTCTCCTATTGTTGGCTGGACTACCAGTATCACCAGTCTTCCCACCAGAATCCATAGCTCTTCCTAAAGAATGGAGAAAATTTGCCACTGAGGAACATAAGAAAGAGCATTTCCTTTCAATGTTTATTGCCAAGTTTAATAAAATTGAAGTACATTTTTCTGCAAGAAGTTATATGTAGTTGTCTGGTGTCCCTTGCTGCATTGTAAAAGACCGCAGACATAATGGTTCACAGAGCACAGTTTTTCATTCCAGAGCAATCTAGTTCAAGGAACTCACACACAGTCACAGTCTGGGCAGCACATCAGTGGAACAAAACCCTCAGTGAGAGTATTTTGGGAATACAAATTAATTTCAGCACATCTATACAGGGGAGAACTACGGAACTAATTAAAAACGTGTTGGGGGAAGAGAAGTTGACAAAATAAGAAAGACAAGACTTCTGTAACTTTTTAATTCAGGCATCAGGATATTTAGATCCTAGTTAGATGCTACCAGAAAAGGATTTGAAGTCGCCGCTCTAATTTTGAAGGATAGTTTAAGGTGTGCTGTTCTTTTCCACAGGTCACAGCACCAGATGCTGGGTTCAAAATGTGCCTTTTTTACATACAGAGACCATTCTTACAAGACCATTCTTACATTCTTCCACAAGCAGCTTCATGGCACATCAGCTGAACAAACCAGCTGAAGAAACATTCATGGTCTGCAAGACAGTCATAATATACAATAGCAAGCAGAAACCAGTTGCATAATTCCTTTGAAATAAAAGAATGGATGGACAATAAAAGAAACTGCTTTGACCTCTCAAATGCCACATAATTTTAAAACAGAAATCCAAAGTCAATACACAAAATGGCTCTGAAATTGTCTAGAACAAATTATGCCTCAAGAGAGTAGAGGTGGATTTTTAACCCTTTTCGTTGTCTGTGAAAGAGGAAAGCCTCTGGATCATCCCTACCTTTTTCTCTAGTACAATTCTTCATAGTCCCATTCAGCTGAAGTTGCTCATGCAATAGGAGCCATGAAGAGCTCAGTCTGGACTGGTGCATTTACATCACACTGGTGCTTTACATGGTACAGTGTGTGGTCCACACCAGTCTGCTACAACTCTTGTTATGCAGGAACAGGGCTTTTGAGGAAAGATCTTTAGACTTTGACCTGCTTGGCTCATCGCTGCAGATCTACTGCAAAGAGAATGAGATATTCTTTCACAGGAGCAGTGTGTAAACTGTTCACCACTGTTGTGAGACCCATTTAGCTGAAAAGGGTCCCACCTTGCAGGAGGACAATAGGTCAAATCAGTGCATGTGCCTGTGTAGGGTGAACCTTTAACCACACAGCTGGGAGATGCTCCCTAGACTGCCAGCAGTTCCTGCAGCTGCTGCCCCTTCTGCCTTTCCATCTTAAGACTGCCTTGTTTCTGTTCAAACTGCCTTCTACACTTGTGGCCATGGTCCATTGCAATATACTTGACAGCTCAGAAGGCAAAGGACTAGCCAGTATGTTTGTCCCTGTCACTTCTAACGTTTGAAAATGCCTTGAGTCTTTTTCCTTGGCAATCAAATTATCTAGTGGTGTGCTTCAACTCACCATATGTGAGCCACCTTGGCCCTTGTGCACCATCTACCTTAATCATATTTGTATCATCATAGACAGCCTGTAACTTGGTAGCTACAAAGATGTCCCATGACTTGGTACAGGTGTTTTGTAACAGCCAACTCACAGCATTAATGTTGTTAGCAAAATATTTCTGAGTTGAATATATTCACTAATGAGAGAAATTTTTTGGTTTACAGTGAAGGGACAGTCCACTGCTTGAGAAGTGTGCTAATGCACAACCCAGGTTACTGGTTTTGTTAGCATTTCTATTTTTTATTGGTGAAATGAATGATTAATGTAAAGCAAATTGCAGAGGCAACTAAATTATTCCACAAGTAAGTAAAAATCTTGATTATGATCAGCTATCAGCATAGAACTGTAAGAATATGAGAGGTAGTGCCTAGTGGACTGGGCAACTTTAGATCTGTCATGGAGTCCAGTGAGGTTAAGCAAACCTTCCTGCAGTTGAAATGCTTCCTTGGAGGAAAGGTAATGCATTGCCCTGTCCAGCACAGCTGTGTAACGCAGCACAAACACAAAAGGATGTGTTTATCCACATATCCTTGTTTGACAATGCTTGTCCCAAGAAAGAGGTCAGCTAAGGCTTGGTTGCCCTTTCCTCTGCCAGGCATTTCATTGTGGTGCTGTCCTTAAACCAACAGATTCTTGGACATTTGGACCTTTACAAAAGGATATGAAGTCCAGGTCAGCTCACAGACCAAAGCCTCTCATCCAATCACAACATCCCACGCAGAGCTCAAGATTTAGTTTGCATCCATGCTGCTGTTCTTTTGTCAGTGGGAAGGATCATTTTGATTGTTTCGTGTTCGTCTTGCTCAGGGTGAATGCCAGTGATTGTTCAGTTAGGTGCTACTGCAGACCTTGGTGCTGTAGCTAATCAATGATGGTTTCTCTCTCAGTTGTCCTGTAGGACTGTGCTCTTCCCCCAGTCTGAAGAAACTTTAGGTGTCTGGTCAAGCTCCTTCAGAGAGGAGCTCTTAGCCCACCTGCTATCTTTCAGTGGCAGCCCTGTGCCATCCTGAAGTGTTGGGCATCTTTGCTTGCAGTGCTGCCTTGGTCACTCACAGGCTGTGACAGGCCTGTGCATACCTCAGTGTTGGCAGAGTCAGTTTCTCCAATGAAGGCATCTTCAGAAGGGTGCTGTGATGGATTTGGTAACAAGTCACCCACCCTTGCTGCATCTGCTTAGCACTGCACATGACAACATCCAGGGTCTGCAGCTGTACAGGTTCTGGACCAGCACACACAGCTGTCCCTTTATCAGTCACCACAGTACACATGGAATCCCTTATTCATCCCTCAAGTCCATGGAATCAGCCAGCAGCCAGGGTGACACTGGGTATGACCTTACTCACTGGCTCCTCAGGAGGCAGCAGGGTAAGGATGGCAGCTGCCATCTTTCCTGCCCTGTGTGTGTGCTTACAGCCAGCACACACACAGGGCAGGAAAGATGGCAGCTGGCATTGGCATGACATTTGGCATTGGCTGTGCCTTGTGGAAGCTTAGTTATCAGCATCCCTCCCCACAGAGAAGCCTGTTTGTGGCAGCCTGTGGCTAGCACTGCCCATGTCACCATGCCTGCTACGTTACCTCCCATCACTCACAGTCTGCCCAGCATGTCCTTTATCTCGGCACATACTCCCAGGGAAAATAGCATTTTTCTTTTGCACAAAATGGGATAAACTAATCTCTTGGTTTGTTTCAACACAGACATCCTTCCACAAAGCCTTCCTCTCCTCTGAATAGCAGCCTACTGAAATTCTTGGCAATAGTCCTGACATGCCTCCTGCAGGAAAAGACCGTGCAGAAAAGGTGAATTGTCACTGTGCAAAGGTCCATGCCATCATGCTGGCTTTGCAATAAAGAACTGGAAGGCCTGGCAGACACCGAGCTGATTGTGAGTCAGCAATGTGTCCTTGTGGCAAGGTGAAGTCAACAGCACAAGGAGATGCCTTAGAAAAAGCATTGCCAGCAGGTAAAGGGAGGCTTTCCTGCCCCTCTACTCAGCACTGGTGGGACCACAGATGGAATGCTCTGTCTGGCTCTGGGCTTTCCATTCCAAAAGAGATGGGGATGTACTGTAGCAGGACCAGAGAAGATGATTAAGTGCTTAAAGTATCTATCATGAGAGGAGAAGCTCAGAGACGTGGGACTTGTTACCCTGGAGAGGAGAAAGTACAGGGGGATCTTATCCATGTGCATAACCTTCTTGATGGGAGGGTAAAAAGAAGATGCAGCTGGACTTTCTCCTGTGAACAGACGAGAGAAAGAACACTACCTGAAATAGCAGAAATTACATTTAAACATAAGAAAATATATTTTCTTTTGGATAGGGAGGTAAACCCAGGTTGCCCAAAGAGGCTGTGGAGTCTCTGTCCTTGGAAATATTCAAAACTTAGAAGAATATGATCCCAAGTAACCTGCTGTAGCTGACCCTGATTGAAAGGTGGAGCTTAGAATAAAAAATCAGCAGAGGTCACTTCCAGTCTCAGCTGTTCTCTGCTTCCATATAATATCTAGAGGAAGGTCTCAAAGGAGATGGAGAGAGCAGGATTATTGCACATTAATGTGCAAAGAAAGTACAGCAGTGTGGATGAGACACTTGGAATGGGAATGTATACAGCACGTTTCACAGACAAGTATTATTTCCATGCTGTACAGAGAGAAATGTTGCCTCATAGTGGCAGGCCCTTGGATGTCTCTGTGTGCCTTCTGGAGGGATGCAATTTATACCACTAGATGCAGAAGGTTTCAGATTTTGTCTTACCTGCTAAGCTTTATTTCTGGTACTGCACAGAAGTCTGTATGAGAAAAAGGGTCTCAGTTCTTCAGAAAACCTATTTGGAAGGCTGTGACAAAAATACCAGTTGCAACAAGGACATTTTCAAGGTTTATTTATTTTTACCTTTCTTTCATTAAAAATTTTGGAGCATTTTAATATTGTTAAAAGCAAATATTAAAGCAAGTTACAGGTTTAGTATAGTATTTCTAAATTTGCACTTTTTACTGCTTCCTGTCTTTTCTTTTTGGAAAGAAGCTTTGTACTTGCCTCTGAGTCGTGGCCCCTTTGCTTTTCTCCCATTCCTTCATTTTGACCATTATAGCTGTTCAGGAAACAACACTGGTCATTGAGGCATATCTTTGTACTTTGAGCACTTTCCTGTTTAATTATCATAGGAAGGAAAGTTTTCAAATGTAACCCTTTTGAAGTCTTTATATTGTTTAACTGTACAGGCTTTTAAATTTAACTGGATCAAGTGTTTCTGGCTACAAGAGATGCAGAAAGTGATTAAACTGCTTATGGCAAGCCTTGAGAAGTTGAAATTTTGCATCTCTTGGAACAGTTTAGACCACTGCTTTAATTTCTAAAGAAAAATAATTAGAATGTACTTGGTGAAATAGCCATCCTTACTACTGAAAAAAACCTAAGTCTATATCACAAACATCCTGATGATATTCAAATTACATGAATGTCAGACAGGTAGCACCACCTTTTTTCCTCTACAGATCTGCTTTTATCATGCCACACTATATGTTAATGTGGAAATAGAATCATAGAATCATAGAATGTCCTGAGCTGGAAGGATCAGGATCATGAAGCCCAACTTATGGCCCTGCATAAAACAGCCCCAAGAATCACAGCATGTACCCAAAATCGTTGTCCAAACACTTCTTGAATTTTATCAGGCTGGTGCTATGACTACTTCCCTGGGGAGCCTGTTGCAGCACCCAAACACCCTCTGGATGAAAAGTCTTTTCCTAGTATCTAAGCTAAGCCTACCCTGACACAGATTCCTGATATTCCCTCGGGGCCTGTTACAAGTCACCCGAAAGGAGATGAGTTCCTGGTCCTGTGCTTCCCCACCTGAGTAAGCTGCAGACTGCAATGAGGTCTCTCCCTCAATTTCTTCTCCAGGCTGAACAAACCAAGATCTCAGCTGCTCCTTCTCTTGCTTCCCCTTGAGGCCCTTTACCATCTTCATGGCCCTCCTTTGGATGCTCCCCAATAGTTTATTGTCTTTTTTATACTGTGGTTCCCATAACTTCCCCCAGCACTGGAGGTGAGGCTGCCCTAGTGCAGAGCAGAGTGGGACAATCCCCTCCCTTGCCTGGCTGGTGATGCTGTGCCTGATGCCCCCAGGACACACTTGGTCCTCCTGGCTGCCAGGGCACTACTGGCTCATGTTCAACTTGCCATCAGCCAGGACCCCCAGGGATCCCATCAACCAGGATCCTACAGGTCCCTTTCCATGGGGCTTCTCTCCAGAAACTTATTGTCCAGTCTGTATATATATTCAGGGTTTCCCTGTCCCTTATTATTGGAATACCTGATACTAGCAACAGAGTACCTCCTCTCAAAACTCTCAGTGGGAAAATGCTTTGCCTAAGAGTTGTCCATCTACTTAGTCTTTCTTATGCCCTTTGAGTTATATGATTTTTTGGGTGATTTTATCATCTCAAATGACAGAGTTGCTGGAACAGTTTTTCCTTGAAATATTTGTCCAACTAATAGTGCATCTTGAATATCCATTGGAACTGCATCAAAGAATACATAAGAACAAGTTAATATTTCACTGGGCTACTTCTTGGTAATCAGTATGACACAGAGGAATCAAACTATAGGTGTGTGCATTCATTTATTTCATAAATGGGTAGGAAACTTCTTATCTACATAACTATTAATTCTAAAAACTAGAGGATTTTGTACTAAATCCCATTTTGCTCACAACAGTTACCAATGCAATAATATTTTAAGGGTTAGTCATCCAGAGAATTAAGAAAATTCAGATAATTTCACGACCAGGATTTGTGACTTTCTTTTATTGTGTTAAGAAAGAAAAAAATCAATTATGTGCATCAAAATCAGTAATATATGATTAGAATGAAAACAGGTCATAATATTGTGCCAATGGAACCATACTTGGAGATGCTAGTGGACACATTGGAAAAAACAACAGAGAAAATTAGGATTCTCATGTATTTCTTGAAAGCAAGAGATGTACTCTTGAACTACCACAGGAACAAAGAAGCCCAGCTACATTAATGGAATAATAATGCTCTTGAGTTTTGGACTGAGAACTTTCCAGGAACATATTGAAGTTTACTTGCTAAGCAAGATCAACAGATGCAGGAATTACTTTAAAAGCTGTATTTTTTCACAAAACTCCCATGAAGAAATCAGATTCTTTAACATCACTTGCAGGATTTTTCACAAAAATCAAAATGTTCTCAAATTTGAAGTGACTTCCAATGTTTTAAATAAAAATTCAGATAACTCTTTTGCTTGACAGTTGAGTCCTGGATCATCCAGATATCCATGTTTCAGGCTTTGAAGTTATACTCTGTGACAACACATAACTGCACGTAGACAAAATTAGATCCCCTTGGACATTCTGAAGTGGAAAGGAAACTCTCCCTGACTTTGGAAAGCCTCTGGAAGAAATTCAGTACTACATGAGGTGCTTATGGTGAGAGGACAGCTCTGGTCATAGTGGATATGTGCACCATTTCCCAACAGATAGCAGAATTTTGTCCACAAGCATCTTCTCCAGACTGGGGATTTCAAAGCCAGTGTTTCAGGAACTGCATGGGTTTGTTAGCAGGATAGTACCAGGGAATGGGATGAGCATAGCCCATGGCTTTCCACGTAATGGAATACCAAAGACTTGGAGCCCTGTCTGCAATTCCTTCCTCAAGTGAAAATCATGTGACCCCTTCCTGGCCTGTGAGGGCCTCTGTTCTCTGAGAGCTTACTCTTTGCTTGGCTCAATCCACACTGAAACCAGTCTGAGAAGAGAAAGGAGCAAACACACTTGCTGCTGTTTCCTCACCTGCAGGTGTGTCTTTGCTATGGAAGCTTCAGGAAAGGGCACGACTTAGAGTAGCCTTTCCACTTGCAGAAAATATTGAAGAGATGAGATTATACTACAATACTAGAGTAAAGGGGGTCTGTTTCTAAGGGGTAGGCAGGCATTATTCCAGCCCTTTTCTCTTTACGGATAACAATATCTACCAAAGAAAAGGATCAAGTTGCTTGGATTGTGTTTGATCAAGAAAAGGAATGGGTGGTCAGCCCTGAACTCTTCAAACTCAGAGGAAGGTTGGATGTCTTCTGTGTCATCTGCTGACCCAGCCTCCTCAGTGCCCTCTTCAGTGACTTCCATGTATGCCTCGTGGATGGCCTCAGACACCCTCAGGCTCTCTGCTGAAGAGATACCAGAGAGGTTGGCCGAGGGGCTGAACAGGTCGGTCATACCCAAGGATGTCAGGACAGATGTGAGGTTATATTTCTCCTCAATCTTCATGCGTGGGAGGTACACTTTTACTCTCTTCTTTTCCATCACGTTGGAACTTGTCCACTCAGAAAGTTTTTCAAAGCTGATTTTGTTCTCAAGCTGCAAAAAGAGGTAGGGAATGAAACATTTGGGATGCAAATCCAACTGCTTCCTACCATTAATTTCTGTCAAGGCTATCATAAAAGAAAAACTCCAACCAGAATTGTTGCTGAAGTTCATGTTATTGGCATCCTTCTGGTACTTTATTAATTGTCTCTCCAGTACTGCCTGTGTCACTCTCCTTTTATTCAGATTTTTACCAACTTCATGCATCCTGCTTTGTCCAAGTAATCTCGTATCTCATGAAGCACAACCCAAGAGTTTCACAGCCTAGCAAATTAGTCAGCTTGTGAAAGATTGCAAAAACAAGACTATGAAAATTTACCTACAGTTGGTAGCACCTAACAAATGCAAACCCTTCTACATCTGTAATAACTCTATTTTATCATTTAAAAGTATTACTGAAATATGAGTAATTGTTCATATATTTTATACTGCATTGATTTTTCTCCTTTCTTAAGTACAGATGGGTAATTTTATAACACTGCCTATATAGCAACATCTTCTTCTGCAGGGCAGCAAGAGCAGCACTACACTGCTTTACCTTCATTTTATAAATCTGAGCTCAGGACTCTCCTAAGAGGCTCTGCCTGAGCACCTGGGCAGATTTTGTGCTCCCCTGACTGCCCAGCACAGCCGTGGGGTGGGCAGCTGGGATGTCAATGGGCAGCAAAAGGTCTGACAGCAGCCAAGCCCCACTGCAGTCATAGCTCTTCTGCTTGCCCTGCCAGGGCCATACCTGTGCCAGGCCAGAGATGTCATCAGGCAGCAGCACCAACAGGCTCAGCTCTCCACTGGCATATGGAAGCTCCAGGACCTTGATTTTATCTTCAGCCACTCTTCCCACTCTGAAGGTGCTGTTCTGACGCATCATTTGCACAGGTCTGCTCTCTTGCTGCAAAAACAAAAATGTGCCAGATGATGTGATATGGGAGCAATCTTTTTCTTTGGTCAGACAAATGTGCAAGGCCTTTGAAAGGGCAGGACTCAATCTTCAATCATGCTGCCTTTGGAAAAGAGCTGTGTCTCCATTTTTGTCTCATCTGCTGGTTTGCTCTGTCAGACACAGCTGTCGTAAATCTGACAGTGAGACACCCAGGTAAATCACCCAGCCAATGACAACAGAACTGCAAACACAACAAATACACATTTGGCCAGAAACTGTGTCTGTGCCCCCCCACCTCTGTCACATTGAAGGGCACTTCCTGCGTGTGTTCTTCCTTAAACGCGGTCTTCCATTTCCCTTTGAAGTAAATGGCATTCACAAGGACCAGCGCAGTCTGAGGATTAACAGAGCTTGGTTCAAGGAAATCCTGGATCTGTCCTTTAAGAGAGATATAGGGCACAGTGTGGTAAGTTTCATAGCGGTAGAGTTTTAGAAGTCAGTCACTATACTGCTCCTTCACTTGACTTTTCCTTCTCCAAAAGTCTGCATGTTGAATTAAGGTTCATAAGGATGGTTTAATAATACATTGAAAGACTGGCACCTGGCCAGACACTTCTGTAAGAAGACAGATAGGTTCAAGAGTGTTATAGATTCCCAAGAACGTTTCTAACCAGCACTTGGAAAAAATAAATATTTATATAGAAAAGAAGGAAAGGGAGAGGGAAGCACCAGCACAGATTTTCTCACTATGTTTGTTTCTCACAATTCACTCTAGGTTCTTCCTCCCACCTCAACACAATAAATGCACACAAGCTTCTGAATCATTGATTTCCCACCATCAGTTTAGTGTGCATTACTTTCTCCCCTGGAAGCCCACTTCTTACCTATCCAGCACATCCTTGTAAAAACATGCCAGTATTCTAGAGAAGCTGGGAGTGACCTTGCATGAGTTAATCTTTCCAGATACGAAAAATGTGCATATAAAATGTGCATATTAAATGTGCATATCATGGCACCTCTGCCTTTGCCAGATGTATTTAAAACACTCTGTCAATGCCACAGAGGTGCAATAGAGTCATCCCTTTCCACAGAAAATATCCACTAATAGGAACAGGAAGAGGAAATTTCTCCTCTAATGTTTAGTCCTTTCAGAAATTGCAAAAATACAGTAGTGTTTTAAAATATGTTAAATACATTTTAAAATATGTTTAAATACAGTTGTAGTTTCTACAGAGAGACATATATTTCATAGTCTTGTCAGACTTACCATTTGTCTGATTTTTCACCCAGGAATTAATGCGCTGTCTGGCTTGATTTGATGCTGTTTTGAAGTTGACCGTTTCTAGACCAGATCTGTACAGTTTCTTCACACATTTTAGGTAGATCTGTAAAGACACCAATTAATTGTAGCCAGTGAACTAGTAATTTTTTAGAAACAATATGAAAGTGAAATAAAATATGGCTAATAAGATTTTTATAGCGATGTCATGGTTAAGGTGTTCTCATTGCTTACTTCCTGAAAGAATTTGCTAAAAAGGGGCCAGAAAAATTATTTTGTTTCATTACAACTTCAGATCTGGCATCTTTACTGAGTGACCAGTTAAGAGCATATATTAAAAATGTTTAAGAATTTCTGGAAGAAAGCCTAATCCAAACCTCCTGGTCTTAGGTTAATTTTAGACTGTTTTATCATCTTTAGAGCCACTTCCTTTTTTCAAAGCATTTTCCTTATTTTTTAAGATAAGAAGCTCCTTTGATTTAAAATATTTGTATCTTTTGCTTTGAAAATGTGAAATGTTTTGACACTTTCAAAATTTGGTATTGAGGCGAGTTTTCAAGTGAAGAAATATGCCAAAGTCTAATTATTTTCTGAAAAAAACTCCAGCAGCCAGTTAAAATGAAATGCTTTGGGGGAGCAAGTGGGGAGTGAGGAGTTACATTACTAATAATTTTGTTTATTACTCCATTCATTTTTTTAATAGGGCTATATTTTTGCCTCAAATTGCTTTCTATTTAGACTGTTGCCAGGGCCATGGCAAAGGGAAAAGCCATGTAAATCCACACTAGTAGGAACTATTGGATTAACTGGTCACCTACTCTGGCCAGTCCTCCCGGATTAGAGAATTTTACAGGGTTTAGCAAGAGATCACTTACCGGTAGGATCTGACTTGTCTTTTCAGCATAGAGTCTATTGGCAATGTGCAGTGAATAATTGGCTTCTGGTGCAGTGATATCAGAGAGAATTTCTTTAAACAGTAGGTGGATATTCACGGACTTGCCACACTGAGTTGTTGATAAGACAGAAAAGTATAGCTTTTAGGTTATTTTATGAGAAAGAGGATTATTTATAAGGTACAAATAACATGGGGAAACACACAGTGTTTGAACATTTGTAAATGAACATGTAATAAAGTCTAAGAGTTCCATGGGAGGGATGTTCAGTATAAGCAGCTAATGATGTATAATTCATTCACAGCCTATTATGCCACTCATTCTATAATTATTGAAATTGATGACTTTTCATAGGTACAAAGCCTCTAAATCCCAGGCACTGCTTGCATTTTCATGGCATTTTTTTGCAGAAGCTGCAGATGGAAGAAGAGAGCTAGATGGCAAGGGAGTCGGGAAGTGTTTTGTAATACAGAGAAAAAATGGATCACCTGTCTCAAGTTCCAAGAATAGTGACACAAGCTAAGAGCATGTAAGAAAACTGCACAACGATAAACAGTAGATGGGGCTTTTTTTTTTGAGAATAATTGTGTTGAACAGCTCCTTTCTAAATGCTTAATGAGTCCCTAAATGCTCTAGCTTTTTTTACCTTTGTTTAAAAAAAAAAAGTCTCATCTTTTTTTAAGTCCCACTTTGTGCTTTGGATCCCAAGTAAATGGGGACACACCAGGGTCCATGGCTTTTGTTATCTTTACAGAGGCAGCAGATTAACATGGACATATATCAAGGTACTGGGACCCCTCATGGTTCTCTTGTGGTAGCAGTGGGAATTGGAGGCTGGAAAAGTCCCTGTAGCTTTGTAAGAATGTGGTTACTTTCCATCCTTCGGGGATTCTGAGCTCTTTTCTGCTGTCCCACTTTGGAGTCTCAGCTGCAAGTCTGCCTACTGTACCCCAGCTTCAGAGACCCTTTCAAAGGCTGTAGCCCAGCAGCACTTGCAGGTGTGGAGTTCTTTTACACCAAAGTGTATCCTGACACCCAAAGCACCCTATCCTGTCCTGTCACTTGCAATATGTGCAGCCTGTTTTCTTTTTCTGGTGGTGTTTTGGGGTTTGTTTTTGTTTGGTTTGGGGTGGTGTTTTTTGTTTGTTTGTTTTTGTTGGTGGTTGTTTGCTTGGCATTTGTTTTGTTGCTGTTGTTCTTTGGTCTTTGGTGGTTTGTTGTATTTTTTTTTAACTTACATCTTTTAAATTAAAAGAATTAGCTAAGGTTTGGCAAGGTGTTGAAACTACTGAAAGCACAATCAGAACAGTCTATTCTCAGGAAAAGGATGTGAAACAGAAATCAATGTACCTTGGATTTCTGTACCTTGGTCTGGATACTTCCAAGTCCTGCAATTTTGTCAAAGTGAAGAACCTGCAATTGAAAGTAGAAATTAGGTATGTGAAGGCCACTGTCAGTCACTGATATTTGTGCTAAAACTGTAGGTTTTCACTGAGCAAGTCTGATTAGCACAAAGATAAACTGAGAAATTTCATGTGAGCTTTAAACCGGGCACCACACTGAAAATTTGTGATTGTGATCTTCAGCTTAGATCCCGTCTTTTCCAGTTAATGGCATTGTCCATAAATCAGCTACAGCCTTACATCACTGTATTTACAACTATGACTCTTGTTTTCTGAATGTTTCATCTTTTGTATGTCTCAAGTTGTCCTTTCCACCTGGAAGGAATCAGGTCTCTGAGATAATATAAGCTGAAGCAAGAGACCTGCCTTAACCATCCTCCAAAACTTTTCTTTCTTAATGAAAACCAAAGATAGTTCTTGCACTTTGTGGGGAAATGCAAGACGTGAAAAGTAGCTGCAGAGTTTTGAAAGCTATTTTTTTGCTAGGCAGGTTTGAAAGATATAAATGGATAATCTGCTGCCTCTTTGAAAGGGATCAAAGAGAGTTTGTACCCATTTATGTAACTTACCTTCTCCATCTGATACTCAGTGTTATTTCTTGCTCCCAGATAGACCATGGCCAAGGCTGCAATCATGCTCAAGGGGCAATAGAAGATGTTGTCATTGGGATGGTGAAGTTTCACCTCTTTGAATACATCAAAACAAAATTCTGCATTTGCTGCACTGATAGAGCCCATTGTGAAATCCGTGTTTCCTAAAGCAAACAGAAATATGACTTTATGGTCACAATATGTAGTGCTTGTTTTAAAGAGTATTGCCAATAGCCCAGAAACTGCCAGTTCATTGCTGGTTTTGTGATGCTGAACCAGTGACTGATGTGAAACCGACAAATTCTGTGATCATTAGAAATATTGTAACTCCTGATCCATTTACGTACAAACATGTGTTTGTTTCCTTTCAGCAAGATCCTGTCAGCAAGATAGTACCTTCTACTTGCCTTTTAGGAAATAGAAAGTTTCATCCACCCTTCAATATGATAAATATAACATTGAATGAGTTTCCCTATGGCCATCCAGAGGGCTCTGAATGGTGTTTGAGGCAATGCAAACGTAATATTTCATTTCTTCTGTGGCTGCTCTTGATCTTTAAATCAAATGTAGTGAACTCAGTGTACTTCTCACTGTTGCTTAGTACAACCAGCCACAAATTTGGAAGTTGCTTTTCTGTAGTTTATAGCAATAATACGAGCTGTAAGACAGCTGCTTGGATGCTGGAATATAAATTTAGGGTTTTCCTGTGGTCCTGTTTCAGGCATTTAATCGCTGCTGATGCTTTTTAGCACAATCATGCATATATATATATATATGTATCTACACATATCTAAATATATATATATATAAAATATATGGGTTTTGTCAGAGAGTGAGACTGAGAAAAGAGAAATGCCTTTACTCCCAGTTATAAGAATTATAAAAGGATAGTTTTTAACGTGACAACAGGTTTTAAATGAAAAAATAACTATTTCTACTGAGTGCTGTGGTGCACAAGCTGCATATTCTGTACACTGAAAAGTATTTGACAGTCAAACAGTGTAAGACATAATGAGAAGGCAAGGCAAAATTACTGTATATGCTGTCTTTTTACATACCTGTCTTATACTTACCTTAAGGTTCTTAAACATAATATAATTTTTTTTCCATCTTAAAGACTACAGATTAGAAATTATATTTTCTTGGAGAAATACTTACCCCACAAACTTCAAAGAAGCATGTAATAATCCAGCTTGCCAACAAAGCTGGATTGTTGAAGCTAAACAGCTCCCTGAGCTCTTGATGATATATAGAGCACGATTTTGAGACACTCCCACTGTTGCCTTCAAGGAGTCATCTTCAAACACTGCTTTTTGTCACGATTCATTGCACCTTGAAACACTGAGCAGGCCTATGTTAAGCTGGTATTCTATCTGCAGCAAGTCAACTTTATTTATTACGTAAAACCTGATTTAAAAATGAATTATTTAAGCTTTTGCTTCAACCTTCTCTTCTCCTCAGGGGTGAGGCACTCTCAGTGCCAAAAGCACTCTAACACAGTACTCCCACCAATCATGAAGGGAAAGGTGGATGCTGGGATAACTGCTGAACATCTGGTAGACATGCAACAGCTCACTACAACATCTGTGCAGTGGAACAGAGGGAAATTCCTCAAGAATGGTGGCCATCTGACCTTGCCAAAATAATGTCATTCCAAGTAAAGCCAGCTGCAGGATGGTCATTCTGTTGAGAGGGGTTTGAAATGGACTTTTTTTCTTCCATGTCTAGAACAAACTCAAAACTTTCTGTTTAGTTTTCAAGACTGAAAGGCTTTGGTCTGACAAAATGCAGAAGTATATTCCTGGAGTGAAGACTGGTGTGGTGTATGGAGTGTACTTGTTAAAAGCACAGCCACATCCATTTCTCTGCCTAGGTGAGCCTACAGTATTTTACCTGAGGCCAAACTACGAGGGTCTACAGCCTAGGTGTGCAGGAAGAGGGGAGAAAGGCTCTGAGGAGAAAGCACATTTTGCTAAAACCTCATTTTGATGAAAACATTTAGAGCAACAACATTGAGATGCTTTAAGGACCTGAAGATAGGCATGGAAGAGGAAAAGATTCGAGGAACAGTCAGGAATTACGTATTTCCTGGGCTGTAAGCCTGATCCCAGAGTATTCAGGTATTCAGAAATTAATTTAAATCAGCCAGTGGTATTTAAAGAATGAGTAAGAGTCAGCTTTTAATTTTCATTCTGTGCAGGTCATGGCAACAAGGCCCATGGTACTTGCACAGGCCATTCCCATAGATCTTCCATACCTTGTAACTATGGCAGGTGAATAAACTACAGAATCTGTCTGCAGGAACATTCATGGTCTGTTAGACAACCATAATGCACAATATAAAATATAATTCAATTGTAACAAGCTATTACTCTTTATTAAATAATAGACTTGATGAGCAGTAAAGAAAC
>VYZP01049220.1:0-24320 GCA_013400635.1 Hypocryptadius cinnamomeus | reverse complement strand
GATGACATTTTTAGAATCACAAGGATAGGTGTCTGCATTGCCTCTGATATTATTCCTTAAGCTGCAAGAAATTATTTTATAAACACAAGATTGTGAACATAACTCTGCAGTGTCACCTGCTCTTCTATGTTGTCCAAATAGGTTATTTGATGGTGACTTTTTTACTAGTCAAAGTATTTGACTTATGTTTTGACATTATGTTTTGACATTAAAACCTTGCTTCAGCTCCTCTTACTTCAGAGTAAAAAGTTTCTTACTGAACTAGGTTACTCATCAAATTTCTAATCTTCTTTACTTTACTATTCGTTCACCAACTTTATTAAAAAAATCTGAGTACCATCATAGGTGCAGGATGTGAGAAAGATTATATTTCTCTCAACAGTGTATGTTGGATAGAGATAGACAATACCTTAAATCATCTCTAGCTCTGAATTTGACCACAATACAGAAATGTCTAGGAATATAAAAATTTCATCAGACTTTTTTGCTGTGTTTGCCAAATGTTTTCTATTTAGAAATATCCATATATGTTTGTGTGCAGTTTGAAGTTTGTATGAATCTGCATGGAAAATGACTGACACAAAACTGCCTTCTAGCTTATCATAGACTCTTCATGTAGATGATGTCTATCATATTGCAACATATTCAGGATCGACATATGCACTCAAACTGTGCAAAATATGGTAAGTATTTATAAAATTAATGATGATAGTCATGATCATTTTGGGCTACACTGAGAAGGCAACAAATGTCTTCACTGATGACAGTGGAATAGACAAAATATGGCACTGATGGAATGGAGCAGATTGTTCAAGCAGCTTGACTGATTGACTGTATCAGATATCACTAGTCTGGAATAATCTGCAGAATCAACACCAGCTGAAAGGAATTCCAATATTCCTCTGGTTTCTGTAGAGCTCAACTGCTTCATGGCAGAATCAGAAGCTTTTGAAAGTTTAGATAGAGAGGGTGATACTCATAATGAGGTGTATATGTTTGTTAAGATGAAATAAACCCCACAAATCTTTTATGTGTTTTTGTTCTTCCTGTTCTTGTTAGCATACCTGCTTCTGGGAAATGAAAATTGCCTTTATAACCAAGCATTGAGGGATGGGGAGAGTCTCAGGAAGCCAAAGCTGGATACCTTTTGGATAATGTGCTTTTGTCACAAGACAGGGATAAACTGGATAGAGTTCTATGAGTTTCAATATTGCATCTAGCAAGGTAATGTTATATTCCATCTGGTCCTGGAATATCTTAGCATAGCTGTTTTTTCTGCTGGGTTACTTGGAGTGCTTATTTATATCCTTTTATTCTTCATATAGTTCTGTCTTCTAATTCTTGTGTGTTTGCATGGTGTCCAAGGGCCATGAATAAGAGTGGCTGTAATTTACGTTTAAGTCCCCTGAACCCATGAATAAATTTTTGGGATTGTCTTCAATGGGACAAATGGAAATAGGAATGTAACCTAATAGGAATGTAACATAAATGTCTTGCATTAGTAGATCATTCTTTTTTCTCTGCTGCTAATGTCATATTCAAAATCTATACCAATACTGGAGATGCAAATAGTGAGTTAGCATATTATTCTTGGGCTGTAAAAAAATCAATAGAAACTTGCTGACTTGAATGAGCAAAGCATCAAATCTCTAAAGGCTTAAAAAAAACCCCTTGAACTCTCATTATAGAAGCTCTGTTTTAAAATATGTACTAAAAGAATAAAGCATGCTACTTTTTATAGATTGATAATCTTCTGTAAATCTTCAGATGAACAGAAAATTGTACCAATGAAAGGCAATTTGTAGGGGTGAAGTAAGAGGAGAAAGGTTTCATAGCACTAACTAGCAATTGTTTAGATCAATAAATAAACAAACATCAAATATAGGAATGTGTCCAAGATATCTTAGGTAATGAATTTCTTTACTGATTCAATTCCTTAGGGACTAATTTCAGATAGTCATACAATGAATGCCAAAAGTTCTACTTAGCATATTTTGTTCTGAGATAATAACTCCTGGTTTAATATCTGGGCATGTTTTATTTTCCCTGAAGCTGAAGAAGAGTAGGATTATTCCAGCAGGAAGTTGTAATGCTTGGGAATATCTCAGGTTCTGAGCTCTGATTTATATTAGGTTTTATCTGGTACCTACCTTCAGGAGGATATTTCTATGGTTTTGCTGGTTTTTAATATCTGCCAAAGAGCAAATGACAGATATGTCTTCTCTGTACTAAGCCATCAATCAGAAGTGCAGTGCTGTTGGACCTGTAATAGTCTAGGAATATAAGTGACGTAAATTTCCAGAGGGAGATAATATCTTTAATAAAATGATGGGGAAATAGATTTTTTGAGGAAAAATGGCCATAAAATACTTTGGTCTCGGAGTGAATAACTGCCTGTTTCTACTTCTTTCTCACCATGTCAGGGATTTTATCATCTCTTGCCACTATTCTCCTCCATTAACTAGCCTATTTTCTGAAAGTATCTGTTTACTTAATGAAATTGAATTGAAGGTGTTTGTTCCAATGTACTTTATTTGGAGCTGAGTATATTTTAGACATCTAGTAAGAATTCCTTCCTTTTTTCCAGCTATTCCAATTGGTACAATAAACTATACTACTTCTCCCTAAGAAATCAGCTTATTAACCAACAAGATTGGTAAGTGATAGTTGGTCTCTTTGATGGAGGAATTTATACCTCACTTGTACTTTTCACTTTCCTGAAGCAAAACCCCTGTGTGAGCTTCTGTACTCAGTAAGATGACCTTCATGCAAAAGAATCAGTTAAACTGGAGATTCTATTTGTTTTTATTTTCTCATTAAAGTTAAAGAAACTTTACCTACCTTAGATTACGCTTAGTTTATGGCATAGCTAATAAGAATGGAATAGCACTGTACACAAGGCATTTTTGTTTAGTATGCAAAATCATTATCCCAGCCTTCAAGGACCTTGTTAATATGTAATCTATCTACAGTTATGCAGATGAGGTAGTGCACTTAGACATTCCTGTTCACTCTTTTGTAATCTGTGACAGATTTTTATCATAAGAACTGTTTAGAAAATATAGTGAAAAACACATTAATATGTTGATATAATTGAATTTATATGATGTTAGCAGAAAAGAAGATATGTGGGAGTCATTAAATGGCTTGTGCACAAGTTAGAAGAATTATGGCTGTCTTAAAATGCCACCCATTGTTATGACTAATTTTTCATTCAAACATAAAAGAGTGTTTTCTGGGCACCGATTCTGATGACTCTGAAATATCTCCTAGTCCAAACAACTATTTGCAAATATACTTATGTTTTTGTCATTTGTTACTAGATATTTTGTATATTAGTTAGAATTACTCAGAAGAAAGTATTGTCTTAGTAGATATTTTTTTAGTGGAGCTTGCCAGGGAAATTGCTAACAGAAACAAAAGCTAGTGCTTGGACTGACACGTAGTGATATAGAGAAGCCTATGAGCAGCCTCTGTGGGCTTAATATAAAACAATAGTTTCAGATGTGATAAATTATGGTCAGGAGTTCTCCAGAACTGAAGAGACCATGACCTGCCCTTATAGTGGCATATGAATGAGATTAGAGAAGGAAGAACACTTGATAACTTTTTATTAGTCTTTGTATTTTCATTGTGTGACAGCACAACAGGGAGAATAACTTCTGCAGTGCTTCCACTTGCACTGCTAAAGGAAAGAGGGGCAAGAAGCCATCAGACCTTTCTGCTCTCAGCCTCTTTCACTGATGTAATTGAAAAGCACATGACCTTCAAAGACAAAGAGGACTGAGGTACAGAGCTGGGTTGCAAATATCATTCACTCAAGGAAGATCATGAGAGTGCAAACATTTAAAAATTGCATTATGTTAGAAAGGTATTTCAAGGGTAGATGTAGCATTAATAGCAGCTGTATAAGCAGCTAAAACAGCAAGGCTATCAAAAAGGGATTGGTTATATTTAAAATGTAGCTATTTCAATGACTGTCTGAAAGTTATTTTGGAAACACCATGTTTATTCAACAAAAGGTTGCTTTGTTAGGCAATAACCCAGTTCCTTGGTGAAAAAACTTCAAGAAAATTACCTTGCTGTGAAAGTACTGTTGTCTTATGGAAAAATGTGGCAATGGTCTTCATATAACAGGACAGCAAATTTTTGTGCTGCTAACTTTTCCTGCTGCTTTAAGAAGCATTACAAAGATCTAGTTAGAAGTCAGAAAGTCTTTGCCATTAAAAAATCTGAACTGAGAAACCATCTGGCAGCCGTCTAGGCTGGTGTGACAAAGCAGCTATTCTGGACCCTGTGTACAGTGTGAATGGTTTGAAAACACTACAAGCAAAAATAAAAAGATACTTTAGAGCTGAGTTTTCTATAAGCGTATATAAATGTTCATGCAGAAAAAAAAATCAGTGTGTTTCTTTAAAGACTGTCATTCAACATCCCCTGGAGCGCAGGGTGATGGTGAGAGCTGGTTTCCATCTCCTTTCTTTTCTGTAATGCCCCATGGCCCAAACCCCACATTTTGAAATAAGTGATTGTACAAGCAACAAATTATTTGAAAGTTCTAGAAAAAATTAAAAAAGGAAAAAGTAAATTAAAATATTATTAAAATCATTATATTTTTGATCAGAGTAATATTTTTGCACATTTGAAAACATGGAAATGTCATGGAAATTAAAAAATATTTTAGACAATGTGACAGAGATTGTCACCCCATTTTTAATGGTCCAAACTTTTGACATGTTTAACTATTTCCAGGCATAGATTTCAGGCCTTCAGAGATATAGAGCAACCTTCTTTCTCCATGCCTCTCTAGATATGCAGTCTTCTTACAGTGTGCTTTTTTCCAAGTGCCATCTCATTGTTCTGAAAGGTTTGGTTCTAAGTCCAAAGAAGATATTTCTGATTGCATCAAGACTTACAGATAGAGATAAGCACATGCTACACGTTAGTCCCCAGCCAGATCACAAATCAGCTGAAGTACAGCATCGCCCATCTAGATTACTTTTGAACAGCACATCACATGTAGATTACTTTGGGAGGTAGCCTGTCGAATAGTAGTTGGTGAATGATGGGTGAATGATGTGTTTGAGGTTTAACCTCACTAGAGTGGTAGGTCATACCCTTTCAGCTTCTCTGACATTTCTGAATAACCATTCCCAATAACTTACATTTTCCCTTATATTTTTCTGCATTTTGGAATATCATCCTTCATTCTGTAAAGCAGACAACCTCTTCTCTTCTAAAAAATATTCTTCAGATTTTATTCAGTCAGCCTCAGAGTGTTGCTCTCTCTGCCCTTGCTACTTTAATCTTATTGCACTCCCAGGACAAGCACTCATAGCTTTGTAGAAAGGGGCTAAATGCTGTTTCACATGCCAGGTTGCAAGTTCGCATGCTTTCTAATTTACTGCTGACAAGTATTATTTTCCCATTTGACAGCAGATGTCCTGTCAAAAGTCTGTGACAGCCAATAGGCTAAGAAATGTTGCTTCCCAGAAAAACAAAAACAAAATAACAGCCAGTTTTGTCACAGTATTTATTGAGTTCACCAGAGAGGTAACTGAATGGAACTAAAGAACCAGTACATCCAGGAGACATCAGCTTAGCATGCTTATTTTAAAAGATCTTTCTTTTACCCTTTTTTCTTTTAATTTGCAAGACTTTTATGAACTGCATAATATCTGCAACTCCCATTAGCATAAAACTGACTGTTTTTTTCTTTAATATCTAAGCAGAGTGCCTATAACTCATCATTATAGAGGATAATTGACCTTGGCACTCCACACATGCTGTGCAAGGAGCATATACTATTGAAAAACTAGGAATTCCAAAAAATAAGATGACTGATTTCTTCTCTGGAAAACTCTATTTTTACGTCCTCTTGACATGACATGAACAAGAGCTGAAGACCATTATTGTCTCTGCTGAACTCGTCCTCTGCTTTGCTGTCAAGAGGATATAATACCACTGATTGTGGCCTGGGTTGTAGCCAAAAGTTAACTGGATTATACTTTATAAACGTTTTCTGCTATATACAAATTTCCCTTGTACAGTGAATTATTCAAGTTAAAGAAAATGCTTCCTTCAACAATCTATTTTGCTTGAATTACCATATTTCATAATTTGTTCTAGGCAGTATTTAGGTTCTGCTGTGGATTTACACCTATTACTAATTCCCTCCATAAATGTCACTGAGACTCTCATTTCAGGCTGGTGTAAATATCTAGATTTTCATCACAAACTGAGCACAAGCTAGTATCTATAGCACTGGTAAGTGAACCAGATAAGGAAGAAAATGTTAACTCAAGGAATTACTAGTACTGTAATTAATCAGGCCAAGAGCAAGCTAAACCATGTGAGTATAATTTTTACTTGATTCCTAATGAACAAAATATTAAATAGAATCATAGAATATACTGAATTTGAAGGAACCCATCAAGACTGAGACCAAATCCTTGCCCTGCACAGGACACCCCTAGAGTGTCCTGAGAGTATTGTTTTACATATTGTATTGCATCATCAATTTTCCTATTTGAACTCCTGAGTTAGGGGTTTAAAACAGTTCTGTCTCAGAGAGAAAATCCATCCGTTTAATACTGGTTTATTAATGTGTGAATGTGCCATTATTGCCAAGGCCAAAAGTTGCAAAGGCACTATCAATTTTTGTTTCTCCCCATCCCTCTTTCTCTCTTCACAGCACCATCCCCAAGGATCACCAAATGCTTAATGAACTCTGTCAGGCTGGTGCTGTGGCCACTTCCCAGGGGAGCCTTTTCCAGTGCCCAGCCACCCTCTGGGTGAAGAACCTTTTCCTGATATCCAACCTATACCTCCTCTGACTCAGCTTCATGCAGGTTCCTCTAGTCCTGTCAGTCCCATCACTGGTCATGAGAGTGAAGAGGTCAGTATTTGGCCCTCCTCTTTCCCTCACAAGGAAGCTGCAGACTGCAATGAGGTTTCCCCTCAGTCTCCTTCAGGCCGAGTAACCTCAGCCACTTCCCACACAGCTTCCCCTCAAGACCCTTCACCATCTTTGTTGCCCTCCTTTGGACACTTTCTAACAGCTTTAGATCCTGTGGTGCCCAAAACTGCCCCCAGCACTTGAGGTGAGGCTGCCCCAGTGCAGAGCAGAGCAGGACAATCCCCTCCCTTGTCTGGCTGGTGATGCTGTGCCTGATGCACCCCAGGACCGGGTTGTCTCTCCTGGCTGCCAGGGCACTGCTGACTCATGTTCAAATTTCCATTGACCAGGACCCCCCAGTCCCTTTCTGCAGTGCTGCTTTCCAACCTTTTCTTCCCCAGTCTGTAAATACATCCAGGGCTGCCCCATCCCAGGTGTAGAATCCAGCACTTGCCTTTGTTAAACTTCATACAGTTGATGATTGCCCATCTCTTATTTGTCAGGGTCTCTCGGTGGGGCCTCTCTGCAGTCAAGGGAGTTGGCAGATTCTCACCATTTGTTGTCCTTTGTAAACTTAGTATTCGTTCAAATCCTGCATACAAGTCATTAATGAAGATGTAGAAAAGAACTGGTCTGAGGATGGAGCCCTATTTCTTAGGAGAGCATTTAAAGTCAGCTTCAGATGGGAGAATACCAGTGCTGAAATTTACATTCAAAAGATAATTTTGTTTACTAATATTTTGAAGATGAGATTGTGCTCATAAATATAGAACAGATAAAATAAATCTTTTGAGAACTAATATGCTTTGGGGTTGATGAATTGGCAACAATTAATACTCAAACACACTGTAATAAAATGTTCATGAAGTTTATTATTTGCCATTCTTATCAACTAATTAAAAACATCTTCAGGGTTTGATGTGTAATAAATAGGTTGGAAAGAAAGACAGAATGGATTTAAGCACATTTTCTCCCCCTGAATATTACAATGTTGACTCATGGCACATTAATGCATCCTATAGAAAAGAGAGCTAAGATTAGAAAAAGAGCTATACATTATAGTGTGAACTCTGGGTATATTAGGCACTCTAACTGTGAGTTAAATTTAAATGTTGAGAGATAATTATAATGTGCTAAATTATACTTCTAAAGTGGAGGCCACGTGAAACTACTTGGTGTCACTAGCTAGAAAGGGTTCATTCTGCTTCCTTTCAGCAAAGCTGAGAGACTACAACGCATTCTCTTTCCCACTTTTGTAAAAGACTAATGAGCTCAGAAGGAATTTCCTATCCACAGAGCTCTAATGATGTCTTTGGGAACTACTTTCTATGGAGATGCTTGCCAAGTAAAAGAAGTATATTCAGGGCAAGCTTTCCATTGACCTTTAGAGTAAATCAATAGAAATCTGCAAGACAGAATAGAAGAATAAGATATAAATGAGTAACAACATATGTCACTTCATCTAAATCACTATGAGTCAAGGCATGTACATATTCATAGGATAGAACTTATCCTAGAATGGCCTGTGTTGCAATGGACATTAAAAACCATCTAGTTACAAATCGACCCCCCTGCCATGGCCAGAGACACCTTTCACTACACTAGGTTGCTCAAAGCTCCATCGACTATGGCCTTGGACACTTCCAGAGAGGGGTTATCCACAAATTCTCTGGGCAACCTCTTCCAGTGCCACACCATTGTCACAGTAAAGAATTTATTCCTAATATAGAATCCAAATGTACTCTCAGTTTGAATCCATTCCTCGTTCTGTCACTATATGCTCTTGTGAATAGTCTCTCTTCATCTTTCTTTTGGGCTCCCTTTTGGTGCTGGAAATCTGCAATTAGCTTACACAAAAGCCTTCTCTTTTCCAGGCAGAACAGCCCCAATACTCTCAGCCTTTCTGCATAGGAGAGGTGCTCCATCCCTGTAATGAACTTGGTGGCCTCCTTTGGACTCACTTCATCAGGTCCCTGTTCTTCCTGTGCTGGGACCCCAGGGCTGGCTGCAGCCCTGCAGGTGAGGTCTCAGCAGAGCAAAGAGGCAAAATCCCCTCCCTCCCCTACTGCCCACAGTGCTCTGGATGCAGCCCAGGACACGTTTGGCTCTCTGGGCTGTGAGTGCTCATGGCTGGGTCATGTCCAGCCTCTCACCCACCCACCAGTGCTCCCAAATCCTTCTCAGCAGGGCTGCTCTGGATCTGTTCATCCCTCAGCCTGTGCTGATACTGAGAGTTGCCCCAGTAGTCTCCTGATATTGCTTCCATTTCTGAAATTAATGTCTCATGTAAACTTTGCTGAACCTAGGTAAGGAATGAGGATTTAGTACACTTATTAAGCCATACCAGCCTATGTGTGTCAGGGATATTAGTAAAATATTAGTGGGGAGTAAGGCTTAAACTAGCAACTTGCCTGTTTGTAGGGAATTATTATCCAAAAAGTTTGCAACTGTCTTGCTTATTTATGAATTTTTTTTTTAGTTGAAATATTGGTCAAAAATAATGGTTATTGATGAAATATAAGAATAATGTTATGTGACAATGTGTATTGAAGTAATTTTTTCAAATGTGTTTTGATACAGAAGAGAATATTTTCATGCAGGAACAAATAAGACAGATACTTAGAAAATATGTAAATGGATTAGATTTAAAGTTCATTTTGTGGAATATCTCTTAAAAATACTCCTAAAGTTATGTTTCTCCTTTGACTCTCAAAGAAGTGTAGGGCATGCTTTCATTTAAAAAACACCCAAAATGTCATATTTACTTTTCAGTGAATGATTAAAGAAACTTGAGGTATTTTACAATAACTTTAGTGAGACTTGTGAGACACAAACCAAGCAGTGACCGCTGTTAGTGGATGCTCATTTTTTCTCAATTTTGTAAGCAGCATGGTACAGGCAACACTTCTAAATATCACAAACTCCCATTTCCAGAAGGTCATAGAGACTTTTCTTTTACCCTTATGTTAGGGAAAATGAGTTTCAAGTAGATCTCTAGTGTACTAGTTACAGTCCATTTTATCTGTCCTATTTATTCTTCAAATGTGGGAGGAATGGAAGACAGGAATATATACAAGAGGCATAGTAAATTAGGGATTACTACCCATAATCTTACCCTCCAAAAAAAAGTGTGATATGTCCCTAAATGTTTGGGCTGGCCTAGACTATCATACTGCTCATACTTTCCTTCCTAATGAAAACAGGCAGAGGATGTAATTAAGTTCTAAGGACAATAACTGGCAAATATAAAAATAGAGGCAATTCAAAAGATACATTGAACAGGTTTGATGTATACAATTTGATGATGATAAACTTAGATGATGAGGATTTTGAGATTCTTTGATTCTACTTTTTAATAATAATAAAAAATCTGTTACCTGAACTACTCCAGTAGTTACAGAAAGAATGTGAGTATGAAAAGGTTTATAAAGTCAAAATACCCTTCTGGAGATATTGCCATATTGCTGAAAGGGTCATTTAAAAAAAATGATAAAAGGGGAAATGAATCAGAACTCAAAGGTAAAGTCTGTAAGCTTGTTTCATTTCTTAGATTTTTTAACTCAGAAAGAAATTAATTATCTTCAAACAGTGGGAAAGGCATTAAATAAGTTAAAAAATTTCAAGGATAAAGAGCTGTATTAGCATACAGGGAGAATATCAACTTTATATCAGCTTAACATAAAAAAAATAGTGAGGGAGCAGAGGGAGCAGGAATTAACATGATTGAATACTAAGGGTTTCTCTTGAATGCTGGATGAGTAGCACGGTGTGAACCATTACAAAGTCTGTCCTTATTGAGCTACTGTACAAAAATGCTCAAGAGAGAAACGTTCACTAGACTAGAAATGACCATGTGCTGAAAGATGGTAACTGGCACTGATGACCACTATATCCTTATACTGTATGGTAATGCTTTTGGTCATGTAATTACATTTACAATGTTACATATTCTGTTCACCCTGGAGAAAATGATATTGCAAACCACTATAGCTTTGTTTCAGAAAGGACAGTGGGATAAATCCGTATAAAAACTACACAACTATAAATATATATTCTGTGTGTCAGGGCTCTCAATTGTTTTTTGCTGGATTCCAATGCAAAACATGACATTTATTAGATAAACTGATATAGCAAACTTGAGGGATACAAGAAATTTTACAGATCAGAATGATAATCAGCAAAGCTCACAATATTTACCTAACCCAACATTTCAAATTCCAGCTTACACTTTCAAACTATTCAGTTAGAACAATATATATTGTATGTTAGACAGTAAAGGCATGATCATTCCACAGCATGTTACAGAATAGACCAGTTGTTGGTTTTTTGTACTGCCATCATCAACAGATGTGCTTGGCATCATTGGCAAGCTTAGAGGATGTGATAGATTCCAAGCTTTTTAAAGCTGTATAAATGCTGTCTACAAAGTCTGACTCCAAAAGGCTGAACATGCAGCCAGAATAATTCTGTCTACTATATTTATTAATAAGAAAATTGGCAAGAGGTTTTCATTATGCAGCTTATATATGACAGATGTTTTCCATGATGAGTAAAAAGCATTTTCTCCCCTTTAACATTTCTCGCTCCAGCTTCCTGATGTTAATGACTCATCCATTCCATAATTCCCTGGAATGATGAAACAAGTTAGATTCCCACATTTGCCATCTACTAGGTCAGGAACAAATAAAATCTTCCACTCACCTGGGAGTTTTTTGATGGGCCACTTGATTGATTTGGAGGTAGTCGACAACATTGAATAAAACAATAAAACAGCCTCCTTCATTAAATGCTCTTCATAGGAACATCTCTGAAAATAAATTAACATCAGACATGACTTAGAAAATGAACTAGATATCACTTTGTATATTTTACTTTAAATGCACCTAGAAGATTGTATCTACGGCAACTAAAGCCACAACTAAAAGTTCCAATCCCTCTGCCAATCCCTGCAGAAGGTCCCACCATGGTTCTGTAAGGTCTATAGGCAGGAAAGAAAGCCAGAGGGTTGTAGACAAACCTTTGGTGAGTCACAATCCCAAGAAGTGAATTTTGTCTACTGTGTATAGTCCAGTCACTGGCACAGATGCTTGCTCTAGACTGTGGTCAAGTTAGAGAAATCTCATGACTTCTATAACCCTCATGCATGACTTCATATCCTTATAGAGGCTTATACTACTGAAAGGTCATTACTGTGGGATTCTACAACTCCTTGGTTTTCTTTCTATGCAATGTTTGAGTAAGAAAGGCTGGGTTTTTAGCAGCCATTTTTTTCAGTGTGTTTCTGGTAAAAAAAATGACATTGGTTTTCAAATCCATATAATAATGAAAAGCTTCTTCATGGTCTTTATTTTAAGATCTAGAAATAAATTCCTTTTCTCTGTTGGAACAACCACAAAATAATGTTAATTAACAAATGGCAATGTTAAATCTTGCAATGTTGATCATTGTATATTGAGTGCATCACTTGAGCAGTTGTTAATATCAGTGATGATCATATGTGGAAAGGGAAAAGAAACTATCCAATTTAATGGTTCTGCAAGAAAATAATTTTTAAGTAGAACAAGACTAAAATAAACACTAGAGAGTTTTTTTTTTTAGCATTTACAAAAATAACTTTTAACTAGAATAACAAATTCACAAATATCTGCTGAACAAGATGAGATGAGAAATTATGAATGCTGCAAATAGAACATTCTGAATGCAACTAATTTAATGAGACCATTAGTGAAACTCCAATTAGATGCAGCATTATTATATTGCTCTATCATAAATATGGTTGATTTAAAAATTATTTTTCTCAGAGACTGGATATAAGTGTAAATTAGAGCACTTGTCCTCTGCTACAATAGGTTTTGTTAATAATAATACATATTTACATAAAAAATTAAAATATAGCATCTAGACTGTTATATACTTTTGTTATTAAAATCAGTACATGACTCAAAAGCCAATTCATAAAATATAACATAATTCTCAATGTAATATCTGTACATGAATTTGAGAGCCAATATTATGTAATGCAACATAATATGATTGTCCTTACTAACTTCACCAGATGGAAGCATTGTCTACATATATGTATTTTTAAAATTAGTCTTTAACTGTATTTTTATTGAACTCTTACAGACCAGGGGAAAATTACATCATTGGATGCCCTACTTTCATTGTTGTATTAAATTTCACTGTTGTCTCTACGTTTCTATTACTTGCAGTATCATGCAATATGATAGAATAACAATATCACTAGAATATCAACTCTAGACTTCACAGTAACAAGGTTGTTTAGCAGCAGAAAAGCAAGAAGTGTTAGAAAGTTCAGGACATATTTCAATTCTCACTGACTTAAAGCATTTCCTCTTGAACCTATGCAATTTTTGCAATTTAACAAAAGTTATTTTATTTGTTTTTTAAGTGGTAAAAGGAATGAAGAAATATTTCACTCTACCTAACATGCATTTACACTCCCCTACTACTTCACTGAAGCAATTCCAGGCTTTCCTGCTCTGCTGCCAGTAGAAAATACTGGGTAGTTCTTCACTCTTTCTTGTGTAAGTCTCTGATATTTCCTTGTAATAGCCCTAAATAGACTGTGAAGTTTATTGAAAAAATTCTATCAAACTTTAAAATATGACTGAGCTGGCCTAAAAATCTGCCTACACACAAAATATTCTTTTTTCCTTTTAACCATTCTTTTGACAAAACAAAGAAGAAATAATTTTTTTCCTGTAGGATTTGGTTGTCCTTACCTCAACGACAGTATTTTCCTCAATTAATGGCATGCCTATTAGCCTATTAGGCTAATCAGAAAATGTAAAATTGTTCTTTTAGATCTAACACAGATATCTGTCAATATCTGATAATTCCCTCAAAATTAGAAGTGCTCATATTAGAACTTTTACTAGTTTTACTAGTTTTTAACTTTTTACTAGTAATACAATTTATTATTAGCCAATCAGTTTTTCTTTCAGTTTTTCAAAATTTGTCTGAAATTTTTTAAATATTGGGTAACAGGGATGAATTCTCAGTTTTCATCTCTTATTTTGTCATGTGGGAATTACCATTGAAGGGTTAATAACCAAGTGGAAAACTAGGAATTTACAGGATTTGAACCTTCAGCTTTTTCACTGTGAATAATCTTTTGGAGCCCAGTGGTAATTTATGATGTATAAATTTTAGTGTTCATGTCAATGTGGAGCTAGGGTTATGGCTACATACACAAGTTACAGCATTGCACACTAGAATGTAGGATAATAATGCATATTCCTTCCTTTGAAATATTTATTCACATAAATGCATTTGCTACAGACATCACTGGGATATAAACCATCATTTAGCATGGGCAAAAAACATGAAATGGTTAATGTTGATCTGAGAAGACATCCTGAAGAACCAACCTTACAGCTCTCTATTGAAAAGGTGTGGCATTAAATAATACTCATGCCAGCAGCACTTAAAAGTAATACAGAAATATTCAATGAGGGTTTTTTTGTTGGTTTTTTTTTAAATCCACCACAATTATCACTAAAATGCATATGTAATGCTGAATATTTGAGGAGGATTTTTCATAGAAAAGGTTTCTGAAGTTACAACCCAAATAATGAAAAGATCATTTTTTGTTTCTTTTTAAGGGCTAAAGAAAAGAATTCTACACAATTCCAGAAACCTTAAACTCAAAACCTGGCAAAAACCTATGCGTTCAACAGTGTCTCCTCACAGCAAAAGAAAGCTTTCTGACACAAATTTTACTCAAACAAAAGGTTCCTTAATCTCTGCCAGTTTCTCAAAGGAAAAGAGTTTCAGCAGTGACAGCTCAAGTTCATTTTTGAAGAAACTTTTTCTTCAGAAAAAAAAAAAAAGAAAACTGAAAAGCTCTACAGACTTTCTAGAAGGAAAACATCCCTGATAACTCAGACCTAATATCACTGGAATAGAGGTGACACTAAGAAAGATGATTAGATAGGTATACAAAAATTTGTTCCATTGATAAATCTTGCAACAGAAACCAATGAATCCTTGTCCCTCTTGACAAATTGTTACTGTACCTATGACATATAGGAGGTAATGCTATGTTAAGTTGTAGGTCTAGTCAAGCATCCTGTCACTGACACAACCAAAAGTGGATGTTCAGAGAAGGGTATATAGAAAGGAGGAAGGATGTGCAAAGCATCCTCAAGGTTCTTTTCTAGTTACCAGTTGTTTGAACTGCAGGAAACACGTGTGATTTGGGTACACTTTGGGTTCAGAAAACCTCCATCATTCCCTTCTCTATGGACATGTCTAATCAGTGTGACTTTTGGAATCCACAACAGGCACTTGCAATGTGGTCTTCTGAGATGGGAATGTAGTACAACATTGGTGTCACATAGTCTAGTAGAGAGCAATATTGCCTTTGGGTGATGGTGAATAAGATAATGATAATGGTGGTTCTCATCAAATGTGCCCACTACCAAAGATGGGAACACTACTTTTGTGCTATTTTTTTTTTTCATTCGTCATGATCATAATTTAAAAAATAAAGCATTTCCATTGCAATAATTTAAGGTTGTAAACAAACATTTAGGTAAATATAGAACACTGCACTTACAAAAGCTTATGTTTATAATTATTAATGGTATCTTCCATTCACATCGTGTTCTATACAGTAATTCAGTATGAAAAGTTCGAGGGTCCCTAATCTTTTTCACGGTAGGCAGTAAAAGTTTTTTACAATTTTCTTTTCTCCTATATTTCCATTAGGTATTTTGCCATTAACTTCCTATCAGTCTTTAAACTAAATTGAAGCAAAAGATTTGCCTTTAAGGTGCAATACCTGCAAGTCTGTGACAGCACACTTGTCTTTATGGGCAAAACCCACCTTTTTTGCTTTTAATTTTAATTTTCTGTGTTAAGTCTAAGTTTAATCTCTTTTGTGCTCTAATTTTTCCACACTGCCTAATCTTTAATACACAGTATATACCTGTAAACCAAGTTTATTTCCATCCTGATTATTTTCTCACTTTTATGGAGGATACTTAGAGATACAAAATCCTTCCTGACAATTCCCTGCCCTGCCATCCCCCTGGCTGGGCACGGTCCCGTGCCCTTTGTTATGCAAAGAATCGGCAGTCCAAAGCCTCCTGCCTGGGGCTCCAGCATCCAGAGCTCCTGTGCAGCTCCCGCTGGAGCTGCTCACTGCTCTCTGGGTAATGGATAATTCCAGCAAAGGAGGATTGCAACCACCTCAGAAAGAAACTCACCCACTCAAAGGAAGAGAAAGACTGAGCATGGAACTAATTAGCATGAGAAGTGAGAGGATCATTCAACCACTAGAACACTAATTAATACGAAAACTAGATAATTTTGTAGTTAATGAATTGTGATTGCTTTTTTTTTTTCTGCTAGAATGTGTGGAGTGCAAAGTTTTGAGAATCAGCATGCTAGCTTTGTGGATTTAGCACCTAGTACCCATCTTTGGACAAATACAAAATAAACAAATACCTGGGCTCTGTGTGCAAGACTGGCTTATTGCATACTGGGTGATGAATCCCGCTTTTAAGAACAGCTTTAGCTGATACTCTTCTAGGAATGTTGCTATATTATACAGAAACCAGATATGATTCTTCCATGAGTTAACTTGGCACCTGACACCGTAAATTACCTCATGAAATAATCAGAGTAGATTCTTCATGACAATTTATTTCTACCATCAGACTTCAATTTTTTTTTTTTTAATATTCCAAAAGTGCTCTCATAACTCCTTCCCAGTTACACTGCTCTGTTGGTATAAAAAACATCTACATTATGTATGTAAATATCTTTCTAAGTGCAATCTTCCTCTTTGATTTCTGAAGAAAGGCTGTAGGTACCTTTCATCAGGAAAGATTTTATGATCTCAATGAGGCACCCAAATGTGAGAAATCTGAGTGTGTGAGGAGTCTAAACAAGGTACATAGGCAATAATTCTGAACAATGCGCTTAAATGCTAAATGATGGTAGCATTTAAGACAAAGTACCATTGACTAGCTTTGACAACTGCCCACTATGGAATACTAACTTGCATCTCCAGGAGTAATGCATGCCTTATTGAAAGATTACATATGTTGTTGAGAAACTGAATCACTGGAGAGAGCTGGTGAATCACAAAGAAAGTAACTCAGTTTTAGTGCTGTAACCTCAAGGAGCTGATGAAACCTAGAAATGTACAAAAAAGGCAGTAGCAAATATGAATGGAGCAATTTTACCTCTATACAGGGTTGGAGAGAACAATGTCAGGATAGACAACAGAAAAATACAGGGAGGGAAACTACTGGCTGGATATTAATTTTGCAGAAAAGAGCTTTGGAAACTGCTGTGAATGAGTGAAGGACTGTGCTGTTGTAAAAATCAGGTATGTTACTGTAATAGATAACAAGGTTGTGTAGAAATCCTTATATTCTAGTTCACATTAGGAAGGTCTTATTTGAAGTATTTTAGTTGAAGATTTACTTTCTAGTAGTAAAGAGAGGAAAGGGTTGGAATAGACTGCCTAGAAAGGTTATAGACTCTCTGGTGGTGGAAGTTTTTAAGAACAAATCAGATAAACTTGGATCAAGAATATGCACAGCTGATCCTGCTCTGAAGTAATGGATGAATCGGGCAAATTTGCCTAGTATCATCCCAACCCTATTTTGTATGAATACTATGAATTTTGCTATTATGTGAATAAAACATGCAATTTCTGACAGGATGTTGAAATATAGGAAAAAGTACAGAAAAGCTGAAAAAATTATGCTCAAAAAGCCATGTTCTAGTAAGACATTTGAAAGAGTTTAGGCTTCTGTTTCAAAGAAATTGAAAAATATCTTGATTATTTAGTTGGTCCTCAACAATCAATAATCAAAAGCACTTGTATAGAAAATGCTAATTCTGAAACTATCCTTAGCTGGGTAAACATAGCAAAAAAAAAAATCCTTCTCTAGAGACTAGACTGGAAATAATGCCAAGGTGCCAACAAGATGTTAACCTCTGTGACAAACTAGTGAAAACCCACAGCAGGACTTGAGGATGAGACCTTTCTGAAAGATGCATTTTGGGGGAAGTTTACCAGCAAAGGCACAATATGTAAATATAGGAAAAATAATGGTGTGTTGGCATGGGAGGTTAAGTTATGTTACATTAGTTTAGATAACCTAATAGTCCCTTCCAAATTTCTATGGTAATTAACCTGTGTAATCCTTCTCTGAAATGCCTTGGTGTATTTAAAGCTTGATTTTTGATTTTCTGAAAAGTCTTTAAGACTATAGCAATATCAACAGAATCTCAAACAGTAGCTTTTTAGCTTGGAACAGAAGGAAAAAAAAGGATGAAAAGTCTTTCTGCCAGAAATTTAATACAGTTTGATAGTTTCTGTCTTGTAGATGGAATATGTCAATCCTAATTCATAGAGCATAAAATTACTGTTTTCTGTGTATGGAACAATTTTGTTTTGTGAAGAAACAAAAAGTCCATATGCTTGCAAAGCAAAGTATGTAACCTGCCTTGAAACAGATTATATTTGAACTTTTATTCTAGTCACTGAGCATTGGCCTCATTATATGGAAGATGAAACTGAGCTCAGAAGGGTAAAAAAATTAGGAAATCACCTGTTATTGACATTGGTTACACTATCATTCCAAATTTTTTGTGTTTCCCAGGATCAGGCCCCTACATGTTATGTTCATCTTCTTGGAAATATCTCTCTAAGTCTAATTAATCTTTAGCTTGGAAATGACAGCAGGGGATCTATTCTTTCTGAAAAACAGAAAATAAGCTCACATCTGTTTTCTCTCCTAGCTAGCAGAGCTCTCTGCTTAACAGAAATAAAAATAAGTGATGAATCTCTTGCCCTCAAAAAAAAAAAAAAACCAACCAAAAACCTCAGAAAAACAACAAACAAACAAACCCACAAAATAAAAACCAACAAAATATCAAAGCTGTATCCATATACAATTTTTTTACATTTTCTGCATTTTAAGCATAGTTACGTTTTTCTTCCCAATTTGTCCATGGGGGTGCAATTGGAAGCACATTTTTTCAGAGAAGGATGATTTTTTAAAGTAAGTTTGTCACAAAACCCCCTCATGAATATATACATATTAAGTCAATAAAGTTTAGATAAAGTTACAGGACTCTTCTGCCTCTTTTTTGGACACTGGCTTTTCATAGCATAATTTTCCACACAAAAGTCTGTTTAGAAGAGAGCAACAAGCTTGAGCTTGTTTCAGCCTACATTTTTCTTTCTGGCAACCTCCAGCACTTTATAAACACTGGTAATGGGACTCTGGTTGATAACGTGACAGCTGTGTTTTGAGATCACTGTATGTTTTGCTATGTGTAACTTACATTTCTAGTTGCATATTTTTGTATCACTGCTAAATCAGACATACTCATAGATGAGTAATGTAATAGTTGGCTCTCACAATTAAGAGATAGATACTATGTGTATGTTCAGATGTATAGTAATGTTATTGTAATATGTCTCCCCATAGACATCTTTCCCCTCCCCCTTGTAACGCCTTAGTAGTCAGGACATTTGGAGGGGGCTGGCTTACTACCAAGAGGCGCAGCGTAACAACACCTGACCTCCAATCAACATGTAAAAATACAATCTCCACCAGTGGATGGTGGAGAAGGAGTTGACTGACAAAACTTTGGGAGGGGCTAAAGAGTTAAAAGGAGGAGCATCCATTTTGTAGGCGAGCACCTGGCTGATAGTCGTGGGGGCTCCCAGCGCTGTAATTTTTCCTTATTTCATCCTTCTGTTGTATTTTTTGTTAAGGTTTAATAAACCTTTAAGATTTTTAAAAGTGAGCAGTTGTTTCTTACAATGCCATGAAACATCAATTGTCTTGAAATAATTAAATTTGGTATTAAGCATGAGTCAGAGAGACTTGGCTTTGCCAAAGCAGCTATTGCTGTTTCAGAATGTGAGGTGCTGTGTGATGTTGTGACTCAGAGAGTTTATTTTAATTTGTAGCAGCATACTTATTTCTCTTTCTCTATACATAAGGGACAATAGCTTTATGGATATGAGGTGTATAAAATTCAGTGTTTCACCAGATGGGTGGGCAGGGTGGAGATGCAGCCCTGGGAGGTAGGGAGGTAGTGCCAGCTGGGAAAGGTTGGGAGTAAGTGAGGACAGCAAGAAGAGAAGAGGAGAGGGAAGGATGTGACTCCTCCCACTGAGCTGGCCCGGGCTGCAGGCAGCAGCTGGTGTGCCCACAGACAGGGCAGACACAGACTTGTGTTTGTAGTGGTGGTACTTAATGTTGTGTAGGGACTGGCCATCAGCAGTAAACATGTTCATCTTGCTGTAATTTTGTAAGGCTTACCTTGAAAATTTAAAAGTGGCTTAATGTGTTGCTCCCATCACATTAATGTCTAATGTTTTAACTGTATTTATATATATATGTTAATTTGCAAGAAGGTTTCACATGTTCTGATGGAGATAACCTGCAGGTGCTGCAGGTGTCCTGGTTCTTCAGTGTACTTCATAGCATCAGCTGATAACTGCTACAGGAGTTCACTGCTCAGTTCCTGAAGCAGGACTGAGCCCTGAACCCTGTTTCTTGGGCTAGCTGGACGAGAACGCAAACAGCAGCTGCAAGACACTTTTTCAACTGGCTCTTCTTAAGAATTATCACCTCCTTCCTGTTTGGATTGCATCCAAGAAAGACAGAAATTCTACATAAGTAATTTTCAATGAACACTGTTTCAGAGCCTGGTGGTGATTTTTTTTTTTTTCCCCCTCTGGCAGGTAGCAGTGAATTTTATAATTGTTTTTATTTAATTATTTTTGTCTCATTCAGGTGACACTTCTTGATGTGCCTATGTTTGTTTTGCCCTTGCTAGTCCATCAATACTTTCCTGCTGCTGCTGACTCAGAGGTACAAGAGTAGATTTGATTGATTTTATCAGGTATTTTATACTACAAGTCAGCAATTTCTGCATAACTTAGAGTGGGGAAGAAAATCATACCTACCATATGAACTGTTAAAAGTAGAATGCTGTTGCTGGAAAGTTAGTTAAGTATATTTTAATATAACGATGAAGACCAGTTTCAAGGTTAGCTCTGAAATGTGGGAGGAGAGTGACATAAACAAGGGAACTTATGGATTGGCAGGACACTGTCATTCATTTTTGAGAAAAGCAGAACTCATTTTAATGGAGTAATTAGCCCTTCTGTATAGGCATGGCAAAATGTCAAGATACACAGTGTCAGCAGGTTTTTCCGACCTTGCATTCCTATTTTGTTTCAACCTGGGAAAATCTGTACCTGTCCACAGTTTAAGCTCAGTTATGGTTATCCAAGTAACTTTCGCTGGGTAAATCTTGCTTGTCACCTAGAAGCATCTAATAGTTCTCTAGAAACCTGAACACAAGATAGCAGAGTGGAGAAGTAATTCTGCAAGAGGAAAGTGTCATCATGGAAAAGCAGTGCCAGTGGTTCAGAGAACTCTGCTTCCACTAGGCAGTGGGGCTGATCTGCATCTGGAGCTGAAGGCAAAGAGAGAGAGTGCATAGAAAGGAGCAGATCAAAGGCATGCTTACCTTGTTACACTTCCTGCACATCTTGCCAAAAGAGCTGGGTCTGGGAATATGGTCCAGGTAGATGCATCCGGGCAACTGTTCCAGCATAAGATTTCCATCTGGGACGACTCAGAGCCTGGATGAAAGCTTTTATCTCTAAAGCAGCAAGAAAATAACAGGAATGTCCCTTTTGACTTGTTGCAGTGATAATGATTGGTCTATACTGCGCCTTTAATATTTTGCCATTTCGGTTTTTTCCCAAAGTGCACTCACCTGCATTTTTTACAGGACCAGCTCAGAGCTGTAGGGAATCATAATCCAGTGAGGGATTTTCTGAACGGATGGTAATGATGAGCTGTGAAAGTATCAGGAACCCATGAGATCCCCATTACTTACACACAGCGAAGTAGGTCAGCCTAAATGCCTACAAGAGGGTTTCTTTTACTTATCAGATGGGAACTGGAGGCCTGATCATACCATGAATTATGCTAAAAAGTGGAAGAAGACTTGCAGAATAAAAGAGAAAGGCTTAAGGCTCAGACATGCAAGCTGTCACAAGTCAGCAAGTAAGGTAACTCAAATCTACAAGTGCATTTTGATGCAAACTTAGAAATAATATGATTAATTCTCCTTTATCAACTGAAAGAAAAAATAGAGAAGAAACTTATGTTTCCCTAAAATTCCTGTGGAAAACAAAGGATTATTTGTATTTGTTTCAGGCCTACAGGGAAGCTGGAGAGGGACTATTTGTCAAAAAATACCATAATAGGACTAGGAGTAATGGATACAAAATTGAAAGAAGGGAAATTTAGGTTAGATACTAGGAAGAAATTTTTTACTGTGGGGGTAGTTAGACACTGAAACAAGTTGCTTATTGTTACTGAACAGGTTATATTTCTTTCAGAAGGAGTCTATGTGGCAGTGGAGGAAAATGTTGAGACCTAATCAGCAAGAAGGGAGATTTAATCTGTGAAAGAGATGGTAGCTGGCAAGCAAGATCTGAGCCATGCCCATATGTTAGAAAAACAAATTAAAGTTTAAGGCTTGACATGCTTCAGAGATCTCAGACCTGGTGGGAGGAAGTTAACATGGCTTGGGAAGAAGGATGCCCATGGATAAGGGACACAAAGAATGCAGAATTTATAGCCAACAAGGATATTTGGCAGGGCTCCCAAGATAAAGAAGAAACTAATAAAACCAACATAATAATTGTGAAGTCAGATCCAAGTGGGTAGAAGCTGATTCTGGTAGGGGATCTGTGACTACCATGTACCTCATCACTGAATGCCAGCTTTCTAACCTAGCAAACTGGTTGGAGAGTTTATTTCCTGGTTTTTGGTGACACCAGGGAGAAGGATGCTCCAGCCTTGGCATTGTTAAAAGCCAGGTTGGATAAGACCAAGCTGGTTGAAAGGAAGGTGTCCCTGCCTGTGGCAGGGGGCTTGGGATTGGATGATCTTTGAGGTCCATTCCAACCCCTTAACATTCTGTGATTCTATGACCAAATTGCCGTTTTTGTTAAGAAGTGCTCTGCATGAAACATTATGACCTTTCCTGCTTGTAAATTTAAGATACAACTAAATCCCCTAAATTAAATCTTCTGCATTAAAGAAATAAATGCATAGATGTTCATTTTTGCCATATCTGTAGTCTTAGTGAACATCCATGCTTTTGTTCACTAAATGTCTCTGTCATTTTCTTGCACAAGTGGAAACTGGAAGCTCAAAAAGACTAAGGACATGTTAGGCAACTTTCATTGGGACTTGATAGTATTTGGAAATAAATACTGAAACTGAAAAGCCTGAAAATGATACATCCAAGAGCACACGTGGGAGGAAATGACAGACATGGAAAGTACTGGCTTAGAAATTATATTTGGCCTCTCAAACATACTTAACATTACTCTCAGTAGGTCTAGGAACTGGTACCAGTATCTTAAATGCACCATTCTCTAAAACTGATTTAAAATTTGACACGGACTGAGAAAAGCCTTGTATTTCACTGTAGATTCAGTTGAAGAAAAGAAATGTGTATTCCATTATGCTGGGATGAAGGAATGCTTCTCCCATGTGGCATTTTCAGGTTTGTAATTGCAAACATCTGTGCTTATATCAAATAGAGTAAGAAAAAATATAACCAGTGGTATTCTTCCATCCATTCTGCAGCACCATAGCAGTGTGAAGGATCAGTGTGAGATGTGTGATTATTTCTCAGATACATGATCTGACTGCAGAGATTTGAAGGCTGTAACTCAACTGTGGGGTTTTTTCCAGGTTTAGAGATCCTTTAAAGGCTCTGTGATGACCTCTGTGAAGATGGCACCTTCTATGAAACTATGTGATTCTTCCAGCACTCAGATTAACTGGCCACAGCCTGATTTTGAACAAACAGACAAACCAGAAATATTTGGGATAAATAAAGCAAGCTACCATAACTCAAATACAAGCTGTGAGTACAGAACTGAAGGTCTCTCAAGGAATGTGTAATAGGCTGTACATAATGGGAGCGCATAGGTTTGTGAACAAGAGAACAGGATGCTGAGGGTGGGACAGAAAGCAGAAAATGCTTCTGGTGCAGGATTTCATAATAATATAGCCTGATCTGACTCTAGCATTTGTCATGGCTCTTCTAGGAACCCTAGTTCAGTCCACATCAGCAGATCCACTATCACATCTGGCACCTCAGTAAAGAACATCAAACCAGAAATTATGATGTAATTTTTTCCTTCTTGATCTCTAAAGCAAGAGGCTTTTAGTTTAAATGTAGGGGATGAAAGAGAGAAGCTTGTATTAATCTGAGGATTTCAATACCTAAGAAAAAAGTGGTTCTTACTCATTTGTGCTTGTCTTAAGGCATTATCATGCAAGATTTTTTTTGAGGGTCAGACACAAACCTG